>APFE030463450.1:192451-205712 GCA_000404065.3 Pinus taeda | reverse complement strand
CCCAATGGAAACATTGCAATCCCTCCAATCTTGAAATCCTGAAGAACAAATAAGTCTGCTGGATTTTGAGTGAGATCTAAAATTCTACTTTCTCCATATGAAATCCAATGAGGGCGAAACCACTCTCAAACATCCTGAGTCATTTCATGGTAATGTTAAAAATTTAAGTAAAAGGATGAAAATGAAAAATAAAGGAGAATATCACTTTTACTTTAAGAATTTAACATTACCATGAACTGCATATCAACACTAGGGCAAAAATTCACTTGTATAACTTTAGACACGCATCTAGAAGCAACAAGAAGTCACTAACATACCCTAAAAGTAAATTAAAAAACAAATTTAAAAAAAAAAAATTTTAAAAAAACACAAGTTAATGAGGAAACGTGGGTTGTACGGCCCTACTGGCCACGTTTCTGTTTCGGGAAACGTGGCAGTATGGCCGGAAATGCGTTTCACGGCCGTACCAAACGCGTTTCCGCGTTTCGTACCCGTTTCCATATGGAAACAGACCTCTATACCACGTTTCCTGCAACATAGTTACCAATTAAATTCTTCACAATTTAATCAGAGAAATGTATAAGAATAATTTTATTGAATATAAAAGAATAAGTACAATGTATGACAATTATTGCCAAGCACCAACTTGGTCTTTGATGAGGTTCCGACCTCTAGGGCTCCGACCCTATCTCGTCCAAGGCACGGACCTTGATTTTAGGAGCACCAACTCCAAGGACACCAATCCTGTGTTTTAATAAAGAATGTAGATAGAACTTACACGAAATGCTTCACTGTCTCAAGGCAATCCTCCTTGACTGCTCACTATGTTATCTTCAATTCAAGATTGCTTGACTGCACTAAGTATTTGGGTGTTAGGGTTTACTATGGTTGCTATGGGGAGATCTCAATCTTCAAGGCTTCATTAACAAATGTATTTACTATAGTCACAACTTGAAACAGTACACAATTTGCATCAAAAAATAAGACACGGTCCACAAGGTATAGCCCGCAGTCAATAGGATTATGACCCAACACAATTCGCAGCTAGGAGGTGTTGTTCGTAGCTAGGAAGGAACTTATCTGTAGCAGTTCGTAATATGATCCAGCAGTCCAAGGCCTAATCCATATACTTAGCCTGCAATCAATAGCATGTGACCCTATCCAATCCGCAAGGTAATCCGACCCAAATCAATACAATACAACCCTATCCGGAGCTAGGAGAGGAGGTCTAGAACAGAGGTTGTCACTGCACTGGAATCTCTTAGAACCTGTCTTTTCCAACGACCCTAACATGGTCCACAATGATGAGCTTCTTATCCGTAGTTTCCACAGGAGTATATGCCTCAACGTATAGTTCACGAGGTGTGAACTCGTTGTTCCTTCACTGTCTTATCAAGTCCAAGCTCCTTCACTGTAATGAGGTCGAGGACACTCATATTTATATACATTCTTGTACATGAAACCGAATAGACATGTCTAATAAATGAGCCGACATGATTTTGCTAAGGATGGGTCAGCTTACTACACAGAGACCTTATTTAACCTATTAAAATCTCGTTCTCTCTCATTATTTGGAGATTTTGGCCAATAGCTCATTGGAAAGGTAAAATTATGCTCTTCAAGACGATGTAGGTCGCGTGGTGAGATTCTTCATTTAAGGTGGCAAAAAAGATTATTTATTGTGACTGGTCATTAAGTGGTGCAAAATTGGAGGTAGGGTCATTTTCCTTCTTCAACATTTCCTTTCCTTCTCCTTGCCTTCTTCATAATGCTTGACATGTCATTGTGTATCATGGTCAGGACTTCTTCATTAATATATTGACATCAATGACAACTAGATTAACACGGAATAAATTCAAACTGGGAGTCCTCTCTATCAACTGACTCAGAGAGAGACCGCCTCAAAAATTCAGTCCTACAGCTAAGAAATGCGCAAACCCTTTGGTATTTCGAACTGTTGCCTCGTGCAACTTTTTCGAACTCCCTCTTTTGCTTAGTGTTGGATCTACCGGCTATGCTCTTCTTGCTTCACCTGCAGCTCTGATACCATGTGAAAATTCCTCAACTGGAATTCCTACTGCAGCAATTGATGATATTACTCTTATTTGTTAAATTCCTTTAAACAAATTACTTGCAACTTCCTATGGCAAATATCGTAAGACATACACTACAGCCTTCACTTAATTAAATAATATGCAGAAACAAGAGACTGAGCAAGAAAGAAAATAAAACACAATTGACACCGTTATTTTTGGACAAATGTCCCCCAAAAAAACCCAATGCGCAAAAACCGGTACAACAACTCTGAGGGTTTATTATTATTAAGCAGTAGCAAATTCTGAATACATCTCTAAATACCTCTTAGGTTATTCAATTACAGAGAGAGAAATACTAGCAGAAAGATTTGTGAGATTACCTCACACAATCATTGAGAAAAATCCCAGTTGATCCGAACACTGGATGAAGTGCCTCTAGTAGTAGGCCCTGCGTTGCTTCTAAGCAGTCCTCACGCAGTCCCTGCATCAACCCCTCTAGGCACTGCGTCACCCAGCCAGCTAATCAATTCACTGCTCTCAGAATCCCGGTCTCACACCCCGGCTCCTGACTTCTAAAACTGACTCTGCCCAGCGAAATCTCACTCTCTCTCACCCTTTGCGATGCCTCTATGTCGCCCTGTGTCAACCTCTGTGTGAGAGTTGCTAGATCACACTCTACTCTCTCTGTTGATGATTCTCTGGCTGAGAAAATCTCTCTCCGGATGCTATCCCTACCCCTCAACTGCAAGAAATTTCATTGATCAAAACTTCCTCCTGAGAACTTCTCACTTCAGAAATTTGATCTCTTGATCTCTCAGTGTATTTTCCAAATGACCCTCAAGCTCCCTTAAATAATCTTCTCATTCAACGACCCATATTAAAAGATAATCAATGGCTAAGATCATTTTAGCTTGATCCTCATCTTCTTCTAGAAGTTACACCCACGATTAGATTAATACCCTTTAATATTTTTAATTTCCTAAGTTTAGACTTAGGTTCCCATTAAAAAATATTAATTATTTTAATAAAAAAGTCTCTGGGTGGAATTTCCCAAAACGCTTTTTGGGTTCTTTGGAATACATGTGCCCAAGCCTCCCTGCAAAATTTGAGTCCTAGAGCACATTCGATGCTACCCTAAATCAACACTCCCTCTTAGCGAGGAATGTGCTCTAGCAATATACACTGCAGCATACAGCTCTGACTCTGAAGCATGGTCATCTACGTTGTTGATGTCTGACAAGTTGTCCACCAACTACTGTGTTGCTGCTGCAACTGTACTGCTGATGACACTACCACTGTCGACATTGCATCCATACTACAACTGCCTCTCAAGTGTTGCATATGTGCTACTGCTAGCACTGCCACTGCTCTGCAAACATTGTTGCTACTCCATCAGCAATGGAAAAATATCTGAAATTACTGAACTAATTTTGTTCAGTATGATACCACGTGAATGTTGGGGCATGATTGCTACTAGTCTCTACACTCACCCTCTGAATATACTACATTGTTGTTGACCTCTGCTTTGTGCCTTCTGCACTGTTGTTGACTCTACTCTGCTCTACATTGCTCAGACTCTGACACTCCTAGCCACTGCGACTGTCTCTCCAACACTTGTCAGCATCATTCGACAATAGTCCATCCTACTACCACAAAACTGGGCTCCCCTAGCAAGGTATTGATCCAAGAGGTGGACTCCTCAAGGATCCTGCCCATATGTAACGCTTTCGAACTACATTTCTAAGTCAGCCCACCTCCCTCTTGGAGGTATCTCGGCTATCATGGAGAACTCCTCCTCTTCGATCTTCGTGGGTGCAGCCTTCGCATCGTGCTTCTAATCTTTTTTCTTCTTCCTAAGAGGACATTGTGTTGCATAGTGACCTATTTCACCACACCTGAAGCACTTTATCTTCGAGGCGTCTTTCTTATGTCTCCGTTGCTCCCATTGTCCCTTCGATGAAAGGGCCACATTATCCTCGTCCTCCTTGGTCTTCAGCCCACTGATGTTGCTTCCGTCAAGTTTAACCTTGACTAAGTCTCTCCTCGGCTTCTCTTCTTTTAGAGCTGTCCACATCTCATCCCAATTCGGCAATTTTGCTCTGTCCAGGATACTCTAGACAAAGACTTGCCACTCATCTGAGATAGAATTGAGGACCAGCGTAACCAACTCTGAATCTTGAGGTGTATGCCCCGCAGCAGACAATTCATCACGAGTCTCCTTAAGCTTCGTGAGGAATGGATCCACATGCTTCCCCTTCTGCATCTTAGCAGATCTTAACTTCTCCAAGTACATCTTCCGCTGCTTGAAAGATCCCTAATATAACGTAGCCGAGGCATCCCACATCTCCTTACCAAACCCTCTGCTAGCAACATGACACACCACGTGTTCCTTTAATCCATCAAGGATCATCCTCTTGGCCTTCACCATCTCAAATTTGTACTTCTTTAATGGATCTGCATCTGTATGGATACCACCACGCTGTCGATGTATGTCTTGAGGGCATGCTCATCTAGAAGAAACGACATGCTTGCCTTCCAGGTGACGTTGTTGGATGCTCCGTCCAACCAGTCCTGATCCCTCAAGCCACTGGTTGCCATTTCTGCCACAATTGTCAAATGACCTCCTCTCTCCTCTGTGTTTTTGCTAGGCTAGCCTACACATTCCCTGCTGGAGCTAGTAAACTACTGCCCCTTGCTGCTGCTTAGCTCTAGAGAATTCAAATTCCTTGGCTAGGTATTCTCTGCGGAAGAAATTCCCTCAACCGTGCTTCTCCTCTTTCTTCTGATGATTTTATGCCAAACAAACTGCTTGCAAAAAAATCAGTGTCCCACCAACTCTCCTCACGCTGAGGCTTCAGTGATGCTCCCTTTGCCCCGGAAAAAAATCGAACTAGGAGTCCTCTCCGTTGACTCACTCAGAAAGATATTGCCTCGAAAATTCAGCCCTCCGACTAAGAACTGCGCAAACCCTCTGGGGTTTCAAACTGCTGCCTCCTACAGCGTTTTCGAACTCCCTCTTCTACTCAGCGCTGAATCTATCAGCGTTTCTCTTCTTGCTTCACCTGCATCTCTGATACCATATGAAAATTCCTCAACTGGAATTCCTACTGCAACAACTGATGATATTAGTCCTATTTTTTAATTCCTTTAAACAAATTACTTGCAGTTTCCTACGACAAATATCATAATACATACACTGCGGCCTTCACTTAATTAAATATTATGCGGAAACAAGACATTGAGCAAGAAAGAAAATACAACACAATTGACACTATTATTTTTGGACAAATGTCCTTGTAAAAACCCAATGCGGGAAAACCGATGCAGCAACTCTGAGGGTTTATTTGAATACATCTCTAAATACCTCTCGGGTTATTCAATTACAGAGATAGAAATACTGGCATAAATATTTGTGAGATTACCTCACACAATCACTGAGAAAAATCCTGGCTAATCTGGACACTTGATGAAGTACCTCTGGTAGGCCCTGCGCTGCCTATGTGCAATCCTCATGCAATACCTGCGTCAACCCCTCTAAGCACTGTGTCACCCAGCCAGTTGATTGATTCGCTGCCCGAAGTCACTGCTCTCAGCCTCCTAGTCTCACACCCCAACTCCCAGCTTCTGACACTGAATCTACCCAGCAAAATCTCAAACTCCCTCTCACCCTCTGTGCTACCTCTGCGTGGCCCTTTGTGGTCGTACGTCAGCCTTTGCGTGAGAGCTACTGGATCACTCTCTACCTCTCTCTGCTGATGATTCTCCGGCTGAGAAAATCTCTCTCTTCAAATGTTATCACTGCCCCTCAACTGCAAGAAATCTCCTCAATCAAAACTTCGTCCTAAGAACTTCTCACTTCAGAAATTCGATCTCTTGATCTCTCGGTATATTTTCCAAATGACCCTCAAGCTGCCTTAGATAATCTTCTCGTTGACATTCAACGGCCTAGATTAAACGCTAATCAATGGCTAAGATCACTTTAGCTTGATCCTCGTCTTCTTCTAGAAGTTACACCCACAATTAGATTATTACCCTTTAATATTTTTAATTTCCTAAGTTTAGACTAAGGTTCCCATTAAAAATATCAATTATTTTAATAAAATTTTCTCTGGGTGGAATTTCCCCAAACGTTTTTTGAGTTATTTGGAATACACGTGCCCAAACCTCCCTACAAAATTTGAGGCCTAGAGCACATCTGATGCTAACCCAAATCTACATTTTTCACATAAAAAACCACAAGTTGCACAACCTCCTTTTCTAGTTCCTGTGCCTTGGCAATAGATCTAGTCTTAGATCTCCTTGAATATTGAGTTCGCTCTTTCATCTTCTCAACATCAATCACCTCATTACCCTTTCCTTTGGCATCAAATGTCACTGTTTCTTAAGACACTTTAGATCTAATTTGCCTATTTCCTTGTTTCAAATAAGCTATAGTCACATGTGCCTTGTCTAACTGACCTTTTAATTCCTTACTTTGCTGTTCTTTTTCAAGTTGTTGCTTGAGCTCAACAATTTCATTTTGGGCCTCTTTTAATTTCTTCTTCATCCTTATGAAGCTAGACTTCCCTTCATCTTCCATCTCCTCTTGCACTGTTTTCTCTTCTTGGATTTGTAGCTTTGTAGATGAAGATCTTGTAACCCTAGTTGTTGGTATCTCTGCCTTCTTAACCCCTTCCTTGATTTCCTTTCCTCTACCCTTGGATTTGACAGTAGCTCGTGTGGTTTCAACTATAGGAAGGTCTTCAGTAAGTTGAGTTGTTTTCCCTAAGATGGTCTTCTTTAGTTTCCTATTTTCTTGTTGCAGTTGGGCTATAACTGAATGAGCTTCCCTTAACTATTTCCCTAACTCCTTGGCTTGCTTGTCTTTCTCATCCATAGAACTTGTTTGTGTTTGAATTCCCTTAGGCTCAGCAAGTTTCTCAATTGGCTCCTCCAATGGTAACCTTTTGGCAAATCCCTTTGTGAGTGGCTTTCTTGGCACTAGAATCTCCACTACCTCAGCGGAAAACTGTAGGTTTTTTCCCTTTTTCTTCGGTGATTTCTCAACCACTGATGGATATTTCTTCTTGATAGAACTCTTAAGGGGTGAAGAAGTAGCCTTAGTGAAGAATGAAGGAGTATCCCTATGCTTTGATGGACTTCCAGCAAATTGCACTGTAAACTTGGATGAGGAAGAAAATCCTGCCAAACTTGTCTCTTCTTTTGCAACTCTTCTAATACCAGAAATTTTATCAGTGAAAAATGAAACAATCCTGTGTCAACCATGCCCCCCTTCATGTTTACTCTCTTAGCCATCTTGCCTAAACTCTGAAAAGGAAAAAAGGTAAATTTAGGGTCTTCTTTCCTGAGAAATGCATGGGGAGCCTGATGTGATATTGATAGACCCTGGTGAATATTCCTTCACACATGAAGTACCTCTGAATTACCTTGAGGAGCCTACTATAATGGTCTAATAAATAGTTAGTAGGCACTACAGCACCAAACTCCTGGTCTTTATACTCTGGTTTCATGAAATCCTTATAATGCTTCAACTCCAAAGGCATTCCTTTGAACGATTTCACCCCTCCAAAGGTATTTCTGTGGCTGATGCTATGGTGATTTCTGACACTATGAACTTCAATTTACCAATTTTCACTTCATCTCCATCAAAATTTAGGGCAAACTCTTTAGTTACCTCCACATTATACCCCTGTATCTTTTCACAGAATCTAACACAACCTGCTTGCTCAAAGGCTACCATGATGGCAGGGTCTGAGTTGATAAGTGAGGGATCTTGTGGTTCAAACCTCACAATATATCCTCTCTTTGTATTCCCCATTGAGAAAAACAAGATTCAGAAGATGAAAAATTTGGGCTATGGTTTGATAGTTTATCAAGGTTAGGACTTCATGACAAAGTTTTAAAGTGCTTCTCAAACCTTGAATGAATAAAACAATGCAAAGAGACGACAACTTCCAACTAGTAATGAAAGAGATGAAGATGCTCTGTTTTGGTCTGTGTGTAGCACCCTGAACGCAGCGATAGAGAAGAAAATGCGTTAACTAACCAAATGACAAGCTCAAGACGCCTCCAAATTTCACAAGACCTCTACAAATTTCAATTTAATTTATGAAATGCTGACACACTAATAATTTCACGTTTTCAAGGCCGATGGATAGGTGGAAGAGAGAGTTGTTTTTGTGTGCAGCACCTGCTATGTGTAGCGCTAAGGGAATGAAAGGAAAAAGGGCGAAGGAATGATCAACTCACCTTCTAATCAACACAAGAAATTCAGATAATTTCACAGAAGCTCCTTTATATGGAAAAACTGAGGTTTAGGGGTCATTCAACCAATCAAAAAGGATGAAAATTAGGAGACTGTGCGCATGCACAACACCAGTTCGCGGAACATTTATAACTATAAAATCTGGGGCTTCAAACTTGGTTTTCAGCTGGAAAATTGGTATATTATTTCACATTATGATATAATAAAATGCCTAAATCAACACACACACCTAGAACCCACGTTTGTTGGAGAAACACTAATTCTTTACGCTGTGTGCAGAAACCCCTGCAGCCTGTGCATAGCACCAAGATGATCTTTTTCAAAAGCTCTTGGAGATGGAAGAGCTGCAAATTTTGAAGGTTGATGGATAAATTTGCATGTAATTTTGATGGTTTTGTAATGAAATCCGCTCCTCCTTAGGCAATGATGGTACTTTAGGATCATCAAAGGTTGAGCGCAACAAAATGGGATATTGCCAAATTTGATAATGACCATTGTACATCTGCTAATGTCACCCACCACTAACTGTTCTTTACAGCTAATTGACATCACTGTAGACTGACTCTTATGACAATGATCCCACAACTGACTTATAATGAGCAAATCCCTCATGTCATGACCCCTTTATCTTCCATAATAACTCTTTATCTCCATGACTTCAAATTTCAAATGGTGACCCCTCACGGACCTTACAATGCAAATCAAGACTAAAGACCTCTTTTGCCACACATGTACAATAACTTAACCAATTTGAGACTTGTGTACAAAGACCATTTAGACTACGATATTTGGTGAATTCATAGGCTAAAATCTTACAAGCAAACCCCCAAAATGAATAGTTAGATAACCCCTATATTATACAACCCTAACAAAAGGATATGTTGTTGCATGTGAAGTAGGAAAGGAAAGTGTATAATTGAGGAATCTTCTGTCAAAGATTCAGTTGATAGTCCTACTGTGTTGAGAAGCAACATTAGTTATCTAAAATAGCCTGAAGGTTTGTTTTTGTTTATGAACATGTGAATGTATATTATTGATTGGGGTTGTGATTGTGCAAGTAAATCTATCAAAGGTTTTGATAGCATGCTGGTTACCATCAGTTTGATCAATAGAAACTTGTTTTCCTTGATCTGCTTGACCAAGGAGTGTTGAGGCTTTGTGTCTAAAGCATTGCATGGGAGGACATCTGGTTGACACTTTGTGTTGATGTCTAGTTTCCCGAAGTAGGGAGGGTGGCATTGGTCGTAGAGCTCCAACCTCGAATATGCACCTAGGTCCCTAGGTTGGTGGTTACCATGTAAGCCTATTGGTACCTAGAGCGGTTGAAAGCTTGAGTCCACCTTAGTCCCACTTGGACAGATTGCCCTGGTCAGGAATCTAGTCCGTGGCATTTTAGTGCCTAAACTATTGAGAGACCAATGGATACATTGCCCTGGTCAGGAATCTAGTCCATGGCATTGCAGTGCCTAAAATGTTTTCATGGTTCATATAGCTGAGATCTTCCTTGTACTTGTATATGATGAATACCTCCATAGTTAAGAGAGAATGTTGGAAAATGTAACTACGTTCGGTCTTCATTAATATATTTGAGTCATCATCTAATGTACTTCTCAATAAATAAAGAAAAGAAATTTTATTATTATTGTTATGACTTATTAAAGCATGGGTTTCATGCTTGGGTCATCATGTTTTAGGTCAAAGTCCCCATTAAGGACTTCTAGGATTTATTCTGAGTTAATAGAATCATTGTACTTGTAAAGAGACCCTTCTTGGGCTATTGAATCATGTGAAAACTTTTAGTATTGAGTAAAAAATGAAATATGTTGCCTCCACACCAAGTTGGCCTTAACATGATCAAGTCGGCCTCAACAAGGGTTATTCGACCTCACCTAAAGGCTATAAAAGAAGCAGTTCGAATTCATTTGGACAAGAACATCTCAAGCAAGTTCAATATCTCTCTGGAAGCCGAAAAAAGTGTGAAGTGAAGGAAGAGGGCTAAAGAAGTGTGAGTTTGGTCAAGGTGAAAGAAGAAAGGAAAACAGAAATTTTGGCGCATCTCTCTCTCTCCCTCTTGCCCTAGGTTGGAAGATCGAAGTTCTCTTGTTGATGTCAATGGCAGTCGCTACATGTTGTTACTGCTAAAACAAGTATAGGTCGTAGTTGTTGTTGTTGTTGAGTGTTGCTATCTCAGGAAGTTGTACTGGGCCAAGATCGAAATTCCTAAGTCAAGATCGAAGTCTCCAAAGCAAGGTCGAGCATACTGGGTCCAAGAAAGTGTTGCATAGTGCTGCTACTGTTGCCAGGTCAAATAGGATCATCCGCAAAGAAAGAAGGCTAACTTGGGGTGGAGGAAAGATCGTGTCAAGGTCTAGAGTCTTGGATTATCTTAGGAAAACTATTGAAGGAAGAATTACGGACTGGGTTTTCCCTTAGAGAGGGGTTTTTCCCTGGCTGTGTGCCTATATTTGGTGTCAATTGATTTATGTGTTATTGCTTTCGTAATTGCTTGATGAACTAAAAGGAAAGAAGACATAAAGGAAATCTAATAAGAAATCAAGAACATCAAAAGTAATTATCAAGTATAAGAGAATATTTCTGCCTTTCTGATTTTCTAACACCCCATAAGATAAAAAGATTCTCCCACACCTCACATCTAGTCAGCCAACCATCAACACTTGATAACCACCACTAGCCGATGACAACATGCCATTGCATCTCCACCACCTACATCAGTCATATATCTTCTCACCCATCCAACAACAGCACATGGACGACGTTGGGCTTCCAATCAAAAGGTATTTCATTCATTTTCCAATTAGGTGCTTATGCTTGCTTCTATTTGGGCTTTTGATATGAATTATGGGGTGACTTGGAGGAAGGAAGGGTTTTGACCGTGATCTTGTTCCCTCACCTTAAATGGGGGTTTAATCTTTGATCCTACTCCAATAAGACCTCAACTAATGGCCCAATGGGTATAGGAGGTGCACTACTCAAGAAACCTTGATTGAGATAGCATGTTCCATCTATCCCTAGTCCATACTTACTGTTAATTTTTGTAACATCGGATGGTGTTCTAGTCTTGAGACTTTATGGAGAGGCTAAAACATAAGATTTCTCCAAAACCCAATAATCATTTCTGGAAATTTCACCTAGAGATGGCTCAATTAAATTAATTGACCATAATTAAAAAATTCTTAAGTCTAACTTAGGAAAAGTGGTTAATTAATAAGAATTAATTGAGAAAGGTGTGAATCATCTAAAAACTCACAGGAATTGACTTGGAGATGATCTCAACCATCGATTAAGCCTTCGTTGAAGGATTCTAGGGTTTATGTCCAATTTCCCTATCCATGTCATATTGTAAAAGACCCTTCTTAGTCTCTATTTGTCAGAGAAGAAATTTATTTTATTGTGAAATAGGTCAATTAGGCCTCCTCCACCAAGTCGGCCTCAAACTGGAGAAGTCAACCTAAACTAAGGAGCAAAAACACCTATACAAAGACAACAACTCGACCTCATTTCATACACTCACTCATCAAGTTCGATCTGCGACTTCTGGGGCCAGACAAAGTGTGAATTTCAAAGAAAGAAGAGGATAGGGCTAGCAAAGAAGGAGGTCTCTCTCAAGGATAAGGAGTTGAAATTCTCTCTCTCTCTCACACGTGTGAAACTGTGAAGCTATTGGAGGGGCCAAAAACTGCGGAGCTAAAGCTGGGCCAAAATTTTGCTGCTAGGGCTTGAAGTTTTGAAGCTGGGAAGTAGAATTTTTAGATTGTTGTTGGGTTAAAGTTGTTGGACAAGAGATTATTGAAGGTTGTTGAAACATTTTGGAAGGCTAACTTGGTGGAGGCACAAGGTCTACTGGTCTAAGGTCTTTATCCATCTCATTTTGAATTACTGAAGGAAGAGTTCTTTGACTAGGTTTCCCCTATATAGGGGTTTTAGCCCTCACTGAGTGGCTACATCTGGTGTCTTTGATATTTGTGTTTTAGTTTTGGTAATTGCTTGATGAAAAAAGATAAAAGAGAACACAAGAAAGTTAAGAATATAAAGACATCACAAGTAATTATCAACATAAAGATTATCTTTTCCGATTTTCTAACATGGTATCAGAGCTAAGGTGAAGAAGGAAGAAAAAGGCAGGTTAAAGATCTATTGAAGAAAAGGAAATCAAGGAAAGGTCCTTAAAGAGGATCATATGAAGGGATAAGCCTATTATCTACAGGAACTATGTCAACCTCAATGAAGGCAAAAAACAAACTAGAAGGAACCTCTAACTACACGGCTTGGAAAAAGAGGACAGATATTATTTTCGAAAAGAACAAAGTTTTAATCTTGTTCATGTGAAAATTCCTAAACCGGAATCCTATTGCATCAACTGGAATTAATTCTCCTAATTGTTAAATTAATTCTTAACAGATTATTTATTGTGTGCTACAACAAATACTGAATCAATCACACTGCAACCTACAGAAATAACCTGCGGAAGAAATACTAGCACACACAGATAAAATGACTCAATTATTTTTGGACCAATGTCCCTGGAAAAACCCAACTCGGGAAAACTAATGCAGCAACTGACGGTTTTATTATTATGCAGCAGTGAATAATCTAAATACAACTGGATGCCGAAACTGGCAATCCTACAGAGAAATACTAGCAAGAAAATCTAGTGAGGAGAAATTCCTCACTCCGCAAGCAAATTTCGACACTGACCTCAGCTCAAATTGAGTCGTCCAAACTACCTTTGCGCAGTCACTATGTCACCCTAGCGCAATTGTTGCTGCTCTCGGCTTGGAACAACTTATCCTCAAGCTGTCTGATCAACTATTGTCTGAAGTGTTAGCGTTTGAGATTTCACCTAGGCTGACATAGACAAACCTCAAAGCTACATCAAACCATTTCACCTCGTAGCTAGCCCTACGAGGTATGAGAAGGCTCTCTCGGGTCAAACTCGGTG
>APFE030463450.1:180366-190990 GCA_000404065.3 Pinus taeda | reverse complement strand
CTGCCACCTGTGCTGTTGTCGGGAACGAGGCCCCTTCCACCTGATGTGGAGATAACACTCGCTGATCTAATGATGACGACGAGACCCCTTCCACCTGCTGTGGAGAAAATACTCGTCGAGCTGCTGCAAACAAGGTCCTATGACCTCTTTGATATGTACACTGTAGTGGGGAAACAACATGTGTCGGCACAATAATCTCTGCATAGCGTGATGGACCTCCCTCCTCATGAATGATCTGTGGCTCTGGCTGACCTCCCTCCTCATGAATGATCTCTGGCTCTGGCTGTGACCGTGATGACGCTGTAAAGACCTCATGAGAAATGAAGTCTTCCCATGAGATGCCCTGCTGCCTCAACTGATAAGAAACCACAAGCTGAATGAGACCATGATGGCACAAACTCCTATGCTGCTGGGCTGGGGACTGCCTCTAAAATACGGATGACATCCTCTGAATGTCCTGGAAGAAGAAAACCGGGATGTTCATCATCCTCACCCTGGTAAAGTGCATCAACATGCGAATATGACAAGAGAAGACCTGTGAAAATCTTCCCTCACATGTAAAGTACTGCATGATAAGCCTCATGATCGAAGCATACTCCGCCCGGAGGAATCTGAAAGGAAAGACCCCTGACAAGTGGCTCACAAATGAGGGCCTGACATATGGCTCAAAAAAGATAAAATCCAGCAATTTGCGCTTTGGCCACACTTCTCCTACATTCGGTATCCCGGTAGCCTCTGAAATCATCTCTGGAGATAGTACAAAATTCACCCCTGCAAGAGTGACCTGCCCATCATGAAGGTGCAAAACAAATAAACGTGCCAACTCGCTATGATGCTGAATCTGAGCAAGCCTCTCACAGAACTGAAAACATGACATGTACCGAAAACCATTCATTGCCAAAGGACAAGCCTGCAATGCTGCCAAAGAAGTAGGTTCCTGTCTCCTATGGTGACCACCTTTCTTAGGAAGCCTCTGCTGTACCTCCACCTCTGTAGATGATGAATGGTCATCACTTGGCTCATAACTCTCGGTGTCTGACATGGTTTTGGAACAAGATGAGCAAGCTGAAAGATAAATAGAACTGCTGCCTCTGCCTGCAAAATGCTGAGAAGTATGCTGTTTTCAAGGGGAAAAAATCATAAGGGAAATGTTAGGGGAGGGATTTTTAATAAGGAATGGGAAATAAAAACAGGGATTTTTAGGAATATTTCACAAAATGTTAACATATCATCTCATCTTTCAGGAAATCATTTGCAACGAAATACCTTATTAGGATTTTATCATAAGGGAAAACATGTATGATAGGTGACCGAAGGAAAGAACATATATTTCAACAGGGGGGGTATGAGACCACATTATTCATTTGAGTTTTTGTCCGTCAATGTGTCCTTTGATGTACATCATGAAGCAAACTGTTATTTGAAAGGGATTCATATACATTTGGTTGTAAGGAAAAGAGGGCTTCACTTGCATTTTTGTCAAAAGGAGATTGACAACTTCAAAAGGGAATGATAAAAAGGGAAAACAGGGTTTGTTTTTGGGAAGCACAGCAACATAATTTTGTAGACCAAAACCACAACAATATGTCCATTTTCGGAATATATACAGTTGTATTCTTTAATTTTTCTTTTTATAAATATCATAACAGCAGCCTGCCTCTTTTTCATACCCAACAATATCTCTGTTTTTCATATTTGGGTCATTTTGGCATTTTATTGTTATTTTTCTTTTCACATAATATATATATTTTTTTTATTCTTTTGTTTTGTTTCCTTGCTGTTGGTCCATTTAATTTGTTTGTTGTGGGAAGTGGGAAGGGCATTTAGGGTTTGTTTGGAATATGAAGGGCATTAGGGTTTAGTGAAGAAATTTGGGAAGGGATAGATTTTGTAGGAATATGGGATGGGAAACTTTGTATTTCTTGCAAATGAAATAAATGAAATAATAAGATGAACATGTAGCAACATTTGTGAATTTAATTGAAAAGGAAACAAGGATGGGATAAGAGGGATTTAACCTTGAGACAACACACAAACCCTAGCATAATTGCCTACATTAACAACAGCTAAATTCACCATTTCTCTTGCAAATCTTAAAGGAGAAAACCATTAGACATATCATCATTCACTCATTCCTTGTTATCATGGATGAATTTAGAGCTTACCTGGTCGATTTGGCAGTTGGGAGAGCGTTTTCAGTGATTAGACGGTTTTCTGGCAAACCCAGCTCGAGTGGTCGCACCCCAAACTCAAGTGGTCGCACCTCTCTGAGTGGTCGCACCAGTTCTGGAAATGCACTGTGGGAGCGGCGCTGAGTGGTCGCACCCCACCCAACTGGTCGCACCTCTATTTCGAGTGGTCGCTCCCCAGGAAATGACCGAAATTGCTGCAAAATCGCCTTCCTTTGCTCTCTCTTGTGTCTTGCAAGTTTGCAAATGCATAATGAGGCCATGAAGAGGGATTTTTAGTCTTTATAGGTCCACATTGGAAAAAATTAAATCATCAAACCCACTTTCTAATGTTGTATGTTTTGACATTTAATTTACACTGTTTTTTAAGTTCACTTTGCCTGAAATTGATCTTTTTGGTGTTTTCACTTGGTTCTTTTTGCAGGTTGATTCTCCTGATGGATCTGGCGAGGGAAACCAGGGTTGTTGCCGGCATTCTTGGAGATTTATGAAAATTTTCCTTATTTTTGCAATTTTCACATGACCTTGGGTTTAAAAACAGAGTTTTTAAATCCAAGGTATAAATGAGCTGTAGCTGATGAAAAATATCAATAGAACATAATTACATACCTCCTTCTGGCTTGCTGGGGACTATTAGACTTTTGACTCATGACCTTGCTGTGATTTTGACCGAAACCCTAGACCTAGACTTGAGATTTCAAGACAAAACTGAAACAAGTGTGACACAAGTATTTTCAAATGATATGACCTGATTCCAGCAAAGCCAAGAAGGGAACAAGACCAGCTCCTCCATCAGTGTTATGGCATGCCTAACGGGATGCAAAACTGATGCTGATGGGATACCTACATATGCATATGCAAAGAGCTTTTGATCACCGATGGAGGGCTCAAGACCGCCACTAACATGAAGAAACATCTCTCCCGGCCTCTAAGACCATTGCCCAACTTCTAGCACTGAACTTTTGCTTCTCCTCATTAATTCAACTTTGCCTCTAGAGGCTACTACGTTGCTCTACATCAGCCTCATTGTGGCTTCTCTAACTCTCTGCAAACATAGTCACCGAAACTGGAATCCTTCCTCCAGCTTCACTGTCCCTACCCCTCTCTCACTGCTTCAATTTCTTTGGCTCTCTCTCTAGCAACTGAATGCTGCTACTCAGGAAATCAATCTGCTCATGAAATCGAACATCACAAGTGATTTCTCCAAGCCCCATCGACCTCTTCTTATAATCCTCTGTTGAGACTTCAACAACCAAAATTAGATCTTAATCGATAGCTAGGATTAACTTGAAGTCGATCCGTGTGAATTTCTAGAACATTCACACCATAACTTAATTAATTCTGATTAATTAGTCATATTCCCTAAGTTTAGACTTAGGAAATATTTAAAAACTGCCTAATATAATTAAGTCACTTCTAGGTGGAATTTCCAGAAACGATTTCTGGGTTTTGGAGATCTCATGCATTCTAGCCTCTCCACAAAATTTCAAGTCTAGAACAGATCTGATGCTACAAAAACTAACACTCCCTCTTAGCAAGGAATGTGTTCTGGAGTTGCTGCCTCCTATAGCAACACCCTGTCTCTGCATCATCTCTTGTCACATCGCTGATGTTTGGCTTTTGTTTCCCACCAACCACTGCGCAACTCTTATATGTGTTGCTGTTGATTATGTTGACCTACTGCATACACTAGAACTCCCTCTCCATTTGTTGTTGTTGCAACTGCAACTGAAAAGCATCCTAAATATTGAATCAACTGTGATAAATATGATACATCTATCACCCGAGTCTCTGACTGCTACTAGTATTTGCACTGTCATTGAGGCATCCACTTTGTTGTTGAATTTGCACTATGCCATCTGCATTGTTGCCACCTCTACACTACATTCCCCAACATCTACTATCACTGATCCATCCTGCCACTAAAATACTATGGGTACCCATAGCAAGGTACTGATTCAAGAAGTGTACCTTCTCAAGAATTATGCCGATTTGCAGTGCAAAAAAAGTTCTCACAGGTTGTAAATACTTTTTCTGTAGAGAGGTGTTGGAGCACCTACAACTTCATTCATAATTGTTGATTTGGGGTAGCATCGGATGTGCTTTAGGCCTCAAATCTTGCAGCGAGGCTTGGGTACATGCATTCCAAAGAACCCAAAAACTGTTTTGGGAAATTCCATCCAGAGACGATTATATTAAAAAAATTAATATTTTTAATGGAGTTCCTAAGTCTAAACTTAGGAAAATTCAAATATTAATGGGTATTAATCTAATTATTGGTGTAAATTCTAGAAATAGACAGAAATCAAGTCAAAACAATCTGAGACTTTGATTAGGAGTTAATCTAGGTCATTGGTTGTCCATGACCTAAGGTCATTTCGAAAACACACTAAGAGAGATCAAGAAATCGATTTTCTGAAGTGGGAAGTTCTCAAGAGGAAAATTCAATAAAGGAGATTTCTTGCAGTTGAGGGGCAGGGATAGCTTCCAGAGAGAGAGTGATTTTCTCAGCCGAAGAATCATTTGCAGAGAGTAATCCAGCAGTGGTGGTGCTAACCCAGAGGGCTGACGCAGAGCCACGTAGAGGCAACACAGAATCCAGTGAGGAGTCTGAAATTTGCAGAGGAAATTTGAGTTTCAGAAGCCAGGAGCCGAGGTGTGAGGCCGGGAGGTAGAAATTGAATCTCCTAGGCAGCAAATCGATCAACCAGAGGAATGACGTTATGTTGGTCTGATGCAGATACTCCACAGAGGCAACTAGAAAAGTCGGGGGCAATCAGTTAGGGGTTGGATCAGCCAAGATTTCTAGTGATAGTGTGAGGTACCTCACAATTCTTTCTGCCAATATTTCTCTCTATAATTGAATTACCTCGTGCGGTATTCAGAGATGTATTTAGAATTTGCTACTGCTTAATAATAATAAACCCTCAGAGTTGTTGCACCGATTTTCCTGCATTGGGTTTTTCCGAGGACATTTGTCCAAAAATAACGATGTCCTATGTGTTTGTATTTCCTTGCTCAGTTTCTATGTTTCAAAATCATATTTAATTTGGTGTAGGCTGATTCAGTAAATTGCTTCAATATTTCAAGAAGAAATCTAAAATAAGTTTGTAATGTAATTTACAATCTAGGTGAAGTAGATTCATACTGTGGATTCTCCGGTAAATAATTCAAAAGATGCAAACCACAAATCTCTCAAATCCTAGATTCAACTGGTTGCAGTAGGATTCCTGGGATTCTTAGATCTAGGAATTTTCACATGGTATCAGACCTTTTGATGTGAAATAGGAAGAGGAGATCTACCACTCAAACAAGGGACAACTTGCTGCAGCAAGCAGCAATGCGAATCCCCTGAGGGATTGCGCAGTTCTAGCCAGGAGGGCTATATTTTCGAGGTTGTCTCTCTCTAAGTGACTCGACAGAGAGGTAAGGCTATCAGATTGAGAATTTGCCAAGGCAAAGGGAGCTATGCAGAGCCTCAGCGCAGAGCTAGATGTACGCAATTTTTTCCAAGCTGAGTGCTGGGTAGAAAAGTCGTCGGAAGAAGGAAGCAGATCGCATAATGAGAGAATACTTCCCTAGAGGTTTCTTGCCGAGGAAATCAGTATTTCTCATTTACTTGGTAGCGGAGGAGCAGCAGACTTACCAAGTCCATCAGGGAGTACGTAAGCCAGCCTAGAAGTTGCACAGCAGGGAGAAAGAGGAAGTTGTTCGACAGTTTTCGGAGGATATGGCAACCAGTGGCTTGAGGGATCAAGACAGGTTGGATGGAGCATCCAACTACGTCATCTGGAAGGCTAGAATGTCTTTCCTTCTAGATGAGCATGCCCTCAAGACCTACGTCGACAGTGTGGTAGCTGAGCCTGCAGATGCAAATCCATTAATGTTAATTTTAGGTATGTTCTATGCTAGAGAAATTTATTTCAATTTCTTTTCCACATTAGCAATCATATCAGCGTAAAGTAAACTGCAGATAGAACATAAATATAAATCGTAGAAGACAAGCCAAGACAAGAGGACACAAGATGCGGCACTAGCCAGGGACAAACCCCACAATGTGGGGAAACCCTTGATCAATTCTTCTTTTATGCTCTTCAAAGTTCAGCAGAGAAAGTGAGAGATAGTACATTTACAATAGAAGTCAATCACTTTGACTTTTGATATCGGCATGAGATCAGTTGAAGACATATTGCTTCAACTGATTCTCTAAGGTTGCTCATTCACCTATCATAGTGTTGTATCTCGTCTATTTCCTGCACATTATCGTGTGACACCTTGATGTACTGTCACATGTGACAAACCTTGATGACTAAGCTGCTCTCATCTTAATGTTGTTCATCATGCTGCATCTTCCATGGTCTTATTCATCATCAAGCTGCCCATGCTCATGATCTCATTCATCATTATGATGCCCATGCTCATATCATCATGCATCATTATGCTGCCCATGCTCATATGATCATGTTGCTTATTATGTTGCCCATGATCTTATACATCACGCTGCCTTCCTTCGAAGACAGATGCATCTTTTCTGGCTATTCCTGCTATTCCGGTTTTTCCGGCAATTGCATCTTTTCTGGCTATTCCTGCTATTCCGGTTTTCCCGGCAGTTCCAACTTTTCCGGTTTTTTTTCTGGCAGTTCCAGCTTTTCCGGCATTTCCAGCTTTTCTGGCTTTTCCGGCAATTCCGGCTTTTCCGGCTTTTCCTTAGGATCTCTCCTCCTACTAAAACCCAAAGACATGTAGAGAGAGGAAGAGATCCAAGTGTGTGTAGAAATGACTTGAAGTCCTCTTCTATTTATACTAAACCGTAGAGGTTGAATAGACATGACTGTTGAGCTTCAAGCCTACATAAGTTACTGGCTGATTTAACAATTTGTCCATAACATAAATAAATTCATAATTTCATAAATACTTATCGGAATCGGAATATCTTTAGATCAATCCTACACCTCTCAATGAGAGGGATCCAATAAAAATATCAGCAGCCATAAATAATATGACCCATATGGAGTTTGGCCCTAGTTGTCAATTTTAACAATTAAAGGAGTACAGATCAGAAATGGCAAAGGCCAAGAGGATGATCCTTGATGGAGTAAAGGATCACGTAGTGTGTCATGTCGTTAGCAGAGGAACTGCTAAAGAGATGTGGGATGCCTTGGCAACGCTATATCAAGGATCTTCCGAGCTGCGGAAGATGTACTTGGAGCAGAAACTAATACCTATTCAAATGCAGAAGGGAGAGTGTGTGGATCCATTCCTCACAAAGCTGAAGGAAACCTGTGATGAGTTGTCTGTTGCGGGGCATGCACCTCAAGATTCAGAGTTGGTTAGACTACCCTCAATTATGTCTTAGATGAGTGGCAAGTCTTTGTCCATAGTATCTTGGGCAGAACAACATTGCCTAATTGGGATGAGATGTGGGCAACTCTAAAACAAGAGGAGCTGTGGAGAGACCTAGTCAAGGTCAAACTTGACGAAAGTAGCAGCAGTAGTGGGTCGAAGCCCAACGAGAAGGAGCAGAATGCAGCCCTTGGATCAAAGGGACAACAAGGGCAACAGAGATGAAAGAAGGATGTCTCCAAGGTGAAGTGTTTTATATGTGGCGACATGGGTCACTATGCATCCCAATGTCCTTCAAGAAAAAGGACAAGGATGAGAAGCGCGATCCTAAGGTTGCAGCCACAAATATCGAAGAGGAGTTCGCCATGACAGCCAAGATACCTCTAGGAGGGAGGTGAGCTGATTTAGAGCTGTAGTTCAAAAGAGCTACAAATGGGTAGAATCCTTGAGGAGTCCACCTCTTGGATCAATACCTTGCTACATGAGCCCAGTTTTGCAGTAGCAAGATGGACTAGTGTCAGAAGGTGTCGAGGAGTGTCAAAGAGACAGTTGCAATGGCTAGGAGCACCAAAGACTAAACAACGCAGAGCAGAGTTGGCAGTAGTGCAGATGGCATAGAGCAGAGGTCAGCAACAATGCAATAGATTTAGAGGGTTAGCACAAAGACTAGCAGCAGTCAATTCCAGCATTCACGTGGTATCATACTGAACATAGTTAGTTCAGTAATTTTGTATGTTTTTCAGTTGCTTCTCTCAGCAACTGAGTTGCAATACAGATGCAGTGTTAGCGATGGCAGTGCTAGCCGCATAGCAAATGCAACATTTCAAAGGGAGTTGTAGTACAGATGTAGCATTGGCAGTGGCAGTGTCAAAGGCAGCAATACAGTTGTAGCAGCAGCGCAGTAGTTGGTGGATAGCATGTCAGACATTAGCAATGCAGAGAACGATGCTTCAGAGTCAGAGCAATATGCAGCAACAATATATTGCTAGAGCACATTTCTCGCTAAGAGGGAGTGTAGCATCATATGTGCTCTAGGCCTCAAATTTTACAAGGAGGATTGGCCACATGTATTCCAAAGAACCTAGAAACCGTTTTGGGAAATTCCACCCAGAGACGAGACGATTTTATTAAAATAATTAATATTTTTAATAGAGTTCCTAAGTCTTAGGAAAATTAAAATATTAATGGGTATTAATCTAATTGTGGGTGTAACTTCTAGAAAAAGAAGGGGATCAAGTCAAAACGATCTGAGCCTTTGATTAGGAGTTAATATAGGTCGTTGGTTGTCCAACAGGAAGATATAAGAAGGGGATTGAGGCTCATTTGGAAAACACACTAAGAGAGATCAAGAAATCGATTTTTTGAAGTGAGAAGTTCTCAGGAGGAAAATTCGATTGAGGAGATTTCTTGTAGTTGAGGGGCAGGAACAGCTTTCGAAGAGAGTGATTTTCTTAGTCGGAGAATCATCGGCAGAGAGTAATCCAGCAGTGGCAACGCTGAGCCAGAGGGGCTGACACAGAGTCACGCAGAGGCAGCACAGAAGCCAATGAGGAGTCCGAAATTTGCATAGGGAATTCGAGTTTCAGAAGCCGAGAGCTGGGGTGTGAGACCAGGAGGTAGAAATAGGATCTCCTGGGCAGCAAATCGATCTACTACAGGATTGACGCTGTCCCCAGAGAGCTTGATGTTGGGCTAATGCAGATACAACACAAAGGCAGCCAGAAAAGTCGGGGGCGATTAGTCGAGGGTTGAATC
Organism: Pinus taeda; assembly: GCA_000404065.3. Classification (NCBI taxonomy): domain Eukaryota; kingdom Viridiplantae; phylum Streptophyta; class Pinopsida; order Pinales; family Pinaceae; genus Pinus; species Pinus taeda. Next base: position 181,703 of record APFE030463450.1, on the reverse strand, counting down.
AGCGTGGATTTCCAGTGATAGTGTGAGGTAACCTCACAATTCTTTATGCCAGTATTTCTCTCTGTAACTGAATTACCCCATGAAGTATTCAAAGATGTATTCAGAATTTTCTACTGGTTAAAAATAATAAACCCTCAAAGTTGTTGCACCAGTTTTCCCGCATTGGGTTTTTCCTGGTACATTTGTCCAAAAATAATGGTGTGCTATGTGTTTGTATTTCCTCGCTCAGTTTCTATGTTTAGGAATCATATTTAATTTGGTGTAGGCTGTAATTTGCTTCAATATTTCAAGAAGAAATTTGTTATTAGTTTGTAATGTAATTTACAATCTAGGTGGAAGTAGATTCAGCTAGTTGCAGTAGGATTCTTGAGATTGTTGAATCTAGAAATTTTCACAATAATGTGAGAAGAAACTGACTCAATGAAAACCGGCAAAAGGCTTGGTTTATGTGCACTACAACTTGAGGTTGTTGAGTCATTATTGTGATCGGGCTTATGAGGATCCAACATATAAAATTTGGGACAACCACCCAAAGGACAATAATTTGGAAGATAGCACTATACATCTTGAAGAATTGGAAGTAGAATTTTTGAGAGATGATGATGAAACAACAACAACTGTGCCACCCCCACCATCCAGTAGCAGTTCCAGTGCTCGAGTTCCAACATCTTTGCCTTTGTTGCCGCCACCTCCATCTATATCCTCACGTGGAGGGCATGTGCCTTCCGGTTCTGTTCGTGCGACTATGCGGGATGAGACTCCTAGAAGACCACCAATACCACAATCACCTGCTTAGAAATTAGACATTTCTTGTGGTGGCAATAGGAAGTTGTAGATAATAGATTTACTTGTCTTTTTTAGTTTCTAGTAGTTTTTATAATTGTTGACTCTTTCATATTTATTATGATGTTTTTCGTACACAATATATGACAATTTAAGTTTGAAGTTTGAAGTTGGCAATTATAACTCACTGGTAATGAATTATGAATATGATGCTTCGTGAAAGTTAAAAGTTGTTTCATTTAATTTCATTTCCTGATAGATATTCATTGTTGTAATGATTACACTTAACTTACAAGTGCAACTTTGGTGATCAATGATGATAAATGTTATATATTGAATTTTGAAAGCTTGAAACTTTAAGATTGATTAATCATGAGATTCAATATGTTGTATGTTACTAACTTGTGGATGTGGTTGATGAAGATTATAACTTCTAGATGATTGATGTTATATGGTTCAATCGATGTTTTTATGCTTTCTATATCTAATTCATCATTCTACATGCTTTTGTTGACATATATGCATCAAAATATAAAAATATATATATATATTAT
>APFE030463450.1:160948-180267 GCA_000404065.3 Pinus taeda | reverse complement strand
CGCTCCCAAACCAAGAACTTCTGAAAATCTCGCTCCCGCTCCCAAGTAACCTTGATCCAAGCTACACAAACTAACATCCCCGAGGCCTACTAGATTTTGTGGTAACGGGCACCATGTGCAATCCTGCTTATAAATGTTTGAACTCAACCATCCATTATGCCTCAAGAGATGTGAGAATCATCCAATCAAGTCACAGACACATATCATGGTGCATGCTTGACAAGAATGTCTATGAAAATGAAAATTGGATTCTTGCATATTCGGTGGTCACAAGTCTCTAGTGGATGTCAATATAGTTTTATTTTACTTCACTATTGATTCGGTATTTACTATTATTTACCATCTGTGGCAGCATTTTTTCTGGAATTTAGTTTCTTATCATTTTGTAACTTGCTTAGAAACTCTTTCAAGAAGAACACATTCAGATATGTTTCTCTACGGTTTTTTTATACCCTATATGTCAATTTGCTACATTTTCTTTAGATAAAAACAATTTTACCTGTTTTAGCAATGTTCATTCTTTATGGACTTTTACAAACAATTTCCTTAACGCATGGTTGCAACTAAAGGACTCTGCATTAAACATTTTGACTTGTGGCACAGCCAGAGAAGTGGGATATTAGCCAGGCCATATATACACAGCAACATGTACATTTATACAGTTACAAAGCAAGATTTTATGACTTACTAGAGGATTACCATCCTCGCCAAGGATGAATAGAGAACAACCCATAGCTGGAGTACTGAATGTCGCAAGGGATTGTGATTGTAACAATGAACCTGCAACAAATCCACCACCAATCTCGGTACCACCGCAATACTCTATAACTGGCTTGTAAGAGGCTCTTCCCATTAGCCATAGGTATTCATCAACATTTGATGCCTCGCCACTGGAACTAAAGCATCTGTAGTTACATATTAAAGAATAAAGAGAATGTTATGTTGCTTATCACTCTACAAATCTGTTCCTCCTATTGTAGAAAGCATTAAAATAAGAATTGTGTGTGCTATATTTTTCAATTCTAGTTCAATATAAAAGATTAAAACTAAAAGCATACAGACACAAAAAGTTCTGTCTGAATTGCTTTTTGAATAATGGAAACCAAAAAAAGAAACACATGAGCAAACTACAACTCACCTAATGCTTGACCAGTCAAGACCAGCAACACAATTTGCACGCTTCCAAGACCGTGCTAAACTGGGCACCAAACCCAGCATTGTCACTTTGGCATCCTATATACAAAGTCAAAAGACGGCATCAATAATTGTACATGAATGTAATTTATTTTTATGGAAAGTCAGTCTTGCATGGATATTGCACCAATCATTTAGTAACTCAAATGTCGAATCATTCAAATTGGTAGATCCATATGCAAATAGTGGGATCTGAAGACATGAAAAATTTTAATGTTGAAGACTTGCAGACTAAGTTATGTGAACATGAATGGTTTTTGGCCACAATCAATGAGTTTATAAGATTCATTCCAAAAGGAGGACTATCAGAATGCTTTCGTAGCATGTTATTTTAGTCATTTTCTACATGAACACGAACAATATGGACAATCTAATACTTCCAAAACGTTTCAAACACATACACATATATGTAAATAGTGCATGTACGTAGATATGTCTGTATGTAAGCACACCTCTATCTATCTGTTTTTAACTCTTCTAATTCATATAATATCATTCTTAAAACAAATAAAATCCTAACATGGAAAAGCTATTACACAAATTTATAAACATGTGTTGTAACTTGTAACCATACTTTTAAAAATCGACCAGGTAGAACTGAAAATTGGCCAAATGAGCCAGACAGACTCTCTTGCCTGCTAACTGGACCAAAATATCCAATCCAAGGATTGGTTGGGACCAGTTAGTTACCAAACCAGCCAGTTTGGTACCGAACCGGCCACGTCTATAAAAAACTGATTCGTATTTTCAGATTGTCCATGTTTACAGATTTATTGGTCAGACTTTGGTGTTTTGCAAGGAGTTAATAGTTACTTTTCAGTTTACTAATTGTTACAGTTTAGTTTCTAAGTACATATCTGTGCACCATGTGCTCAAAATTTAACATTATATCAGAAAAGTTATCTCAAATTCCAGGATCCATGTATGGACTAGGTTGTTCCCTGTGAGAGGTTGTTGTTGGAGGATTTATGTGGGTGCCATGCCCTAGCTTCAATGATTGGCATTGATCTGTCCCTAAGATAGGCCTGGGGACATGTGATAGGTTTTTGAGTGTGATGCACTAGTTGCTCCAGAAATTGGAGTGTTGTTTATGCCTGAGAGACTTGATCTGCACCTGTGATAGGCTGCTGATCTGAAATGCTTTCTGAGTAATCTGTTTGTTTCAGGTATGTCCTAAGAGTTGCAGGGATGACCGAAAGAAATGTGATTTTCTTTTCTTTGTCTTTAGTTTTATTGTGAGTGGTTCCAATAACTTTATAACCTAAACAGTGAAAGTTATAATAGAATAGTAATTTCCTAACATTTAAACCCTTTCATATCAGGTATTTTGTACCTCTTGCCTTCCATATCATATTAAACCAATTGTGGACTGTAATATCTTATTTTTGGTTATTCTATCAAATAAGATGCATCACGTGTGAAAATTTCTAAATCTAACAAACCAGAAATCCTAATGCAGTAAACTGATTTGCATTACCTACTTGTGTTCTTCAAGTTATTTTCAGAATTATGCAGAAAATATTAATGCAAATACACTACAGCCTACACCAATATACAGATCAAGTACTGAAAAATAAATGAGACAACCATGCAAAGGATACGTATTTTTGGACTAAACGTCCCCGGAAAAGCCCAATGCAGGAAAACGGTGCAGCAGATACGGGGTTTTTATTATTAAGCAGATTTCTGAATACAACTAGGGTGCCCAATCTGGCTCACCCAATAGAGAATAAACACGACAGAAGTACCTCTATCCAGAGACAAATATTTTGGCGAATCCAACAACTGGATGAACAAACCCCACAGGTGATTGCGTTGTCCCTAGTGTTAGGTAGTGATGGCTGCTCCAAGCTAAGTGCTGGAACTGTGTCACCTCCTCTAGGAGCTGCATCACCCTCCCAATGAGCCTTCCCGGCTCAAAAATTCGATATGCCGAACTGTTGCTCGATCTGCCTCACAGAAACCCCAGCATTGCTTATAAGTGACCGTGTCAGATCCTCTAGTCTCTGCGTCGCCCTTTCTGGAATTGTGTTGTCTCTCCTGGTGCTTCTCTGTGTCTCTGCTATGTATTCTCGGCCTTGGACTAATGTCCCTCTGCCGAACAACCCCTCTCTGCTAATCTCCTCAATCAATTTTCCTCCTAAGAACTTCTCACTTTAGAAAATCAATTTTCTCTCTCTCTGTGTATCTTCTCCAACTGACCCCAAACCTCCAATTATACTTTTTCTGTTGAAAATCAATGGACGATATTAAGTCTCTAATCAACGGCTAAGATTAAATTAGACTTGATCCTCGTCTCTTAGAAGCTTCTCACCCATATTTTCATTAATACCCATTAATATTTTAATTTTCCTAAGTTTGGACTTAAGAACCCCATCAAAAATATTAATTATTTTAATAAAATACAATCTAGGTGAAATTTCACCAAACGATTTCTAGGTCTTGGAGATCTTATGTGTTTTAGCACCTCCACAAAATTTTGGAGCTAGAGCACATCCGATGCTACCAAAAAATCAACACTCCCTCTTAGCAAGGAATGTGCTCTAGCAATACTCCCTAGCAGAAGTATCACACTGATCCATGGCATTAGTCCTCTGCGGTGGCGATGCTTGGCCTGCTGCTCTTCATCCACTGCCCTGCTGCAACCTGTACTACTTCCCATGACACTGTTGCATCTATATTGCAGCTCCCTCTCAATATGTTGCATCATGCTGCCCATAGCACTACCATTGCTCACCACTGCACTGCAACTCAGTTGCTGAAAACTAAGCAACTAACAAAGTCACCCAAAAGCTAACATGTTGGTCAGTGTGGATGCACTGTGATGCTAAAGCTACCTCTGCTACTAATCTGTGTTGACTCTCTAATGCCATTGTGTCGTTGTTGTATTTGCTTTGTACCTCCCGCACTGTTGCAACACTCCACTGCGCTGCTTCAAACTTTGGCACTCTAGCTCTACCACTGTCGCTCCATCATCCCTCGTACTAACTGATTCCTGTCAATCTGCTACTATCATTAAGGGCTCCCATAGCCGTATGTGATCCAAGAGTTTGGGCACCTCAAGGATCCTGCCCCCGTGTAGTCCTCTCGACTACAGCTCAATATCGCCCCACCTCTTCTCTAGAGGTGCATGAGCACTCATGTCACAATCATCATCATCGCCCTCTTTGTCAGCTTGCGCTAGAGCAGCCTTTGAGTCAGACTTCTCTTCTTTTCCCTTCTACTAAGGACACTGTATGGCGAAATGACCCATCTCTCCACATCTGAAGCATCTAACTTTGGATATGTCCTTTTTTTTTTCTCTTTTGCTACCCTTGTTGTCCCGCTGATGCAAGAGTTGCCTCCTCCTCTTCCTCCTTCTTGACTCTGATCCCTTTCTTGTTGCTTCCCACCTTGTTCAACCGTTTGATCTCTTCCTGTCGAAGAGCTGCCCACATCTACTCCCAAATGGGAAGAGAAGCCTTGCCCAAGATGCTTTAGACAAAGATTTCCCAGTCTTCAGTGACTGCATTCAGGGTAGTCCTAACCATAAATTCTGGATCTTGTTATGAATTTAAATTCATAAAAATTATTAAAATGTTAAAATATTATCTAAATAAATAAATGATTAATTATAGTCAATTAATTAACAATCAATTAGTTAAATGAAGAGAGAATAGTCCCAAAGGACATGTCTCTCTGATTAGGCATGGCCAGTCAACTCCTATTAAAGGAGCACCACCTCAGCCTTGTATTCATCATTCAATTATTATCAATCAATTAAATATATATATTCAAAAACTTTTGTGTATTTCTCAGAAAATAGTCTGCAATTAGAAATAAATATTTCTAACGGAACCTACGTTTGGCTGGCAAAGACCACAGCCCTTGTGGATCATCGGCCCTGTGGGCCTTCCACACCAACACGACTCTACCCGCTGCGTTGACCCCGAGTACCATTTCCGATGCCCTCGTTGAATCTCCCTTCACCTATCTGTCTGCTCCCCGCACTACCGTAACCCTCTCGTGTTGTTGTAGTCTCTGCCACCTAATTCAATGTCTGCCATCGTCCACCCTATTGCCCACGTCTACACCAATTAGCAGCGTCACCGGTCTTCTCAGCACGTAGACAGTCGGAGGCACAGTGTTGGGTGTGTGGTCATACTGCATGGTGTGGGTTACATTGCGGGAGTCGTCCAAGACTGAGACATCTAGCCACGGTCAACGATCAACCAGCGTGACTGACGACTCTATAGTTCTTTCCGCACATGTAGCCATTGCACAAAAAGCCAACTGCAGCCACGGACGAGACCACAGTCAGCGATTGTGACTACAATCAACCAACATGAGTCGTTGGTGAGCAGGGATTAACATTTTCATAATATTTTTATTATAACTTTATAATTATAAATTTTAATTAATTTAGTTTAATTATTAAAAAAAACTATTATTATTTTAAAAAAATGGGTCTTCAAGGAAAAAACGAAACAAAATGGCAGGCAACAACAATGACGATATGAAAAAAATTCAAGAGGACATCAGCAAGTTAATAAACGCTTGGATAACGTCGAGAAGTCAGTTAGTAAGCAAGACCAGATGGCCAGTGATATATCTTTTTTTTTAAACTTGATGAGTCAGTGTTTCAGAGGGATTGATCCACCTTCAACTACACCGAGTCCCAATACTCCGGAAGGTGAGAATTCTCTAGAACATGAGTTCCTGAGGCATGAGAAGCCACAAATACCGCAAATTCACTTCAAAGGAAGCCAATATTATACCAAATTTTCCAAAAGGAACCATCCTAAAGTAAAAAAAGAATTACCTAAGTATGATTGTAAGAACTATAAAGGCGTTGTCATATGGGTAAATAAGATGGATGCCATTTTTTTGGCAAACGCTCCACTTGGTGAGCAAGAAAGAATCATGACTGCTTCCAACTACTTAGAAGCAGACGTGTACGATTAGTTTTTGTTGTGTTCGTTTGAATGTACAGGTTGCTCATTCAATTGGCAAAACTTTAAAAATGCCCTGCTAAAAAGATTTCATGACGAGGAGGAGGATGTCTACGAGAGATTCATTCACCTGAGACAAAAAGGATCAATGAGTGAATACACTCACGAATGGGAAGTATTAGCAGTAAGGCAGAGAGGGTTCTCAAATGAAGAACTGTTAAAAATGTATCGATGTGGCCTTAAAGATTACATTCGCAAAGAATTAAAATTACACAAACCCAAAACCATTCAGGAGGCCAAACACGTAGCCATAATTATCAAGCGGAAATATAAACTCCATAAGGCACCATATGCTAGTAACGAGAAAGCTAACAACTATTCCAAAGGGAAGTCAGGTAAACCATCGTGAGAGAACACTAGCAAGTACGTTCCACCACCAATGCGAAATGAAGGAAAACAACAATCTAATGTCGAAAGGAAAAAGGACGGCAAATGTTGGAAGTGCGGAGAAAAGTATTACGCAGGAAACAAATGTGCAACGCAAAAATTGTACAATTGCAAAGCTGAATGAGAAGAATCTTCAGAAGACAGCTCTAAAGAAGAGGACAAAGAAGAAAATGCAAAACCCTAGTCCAAAATCAGAAGAAGATATGCCACGAATTTCTTTATCGACCATCACAGGGATAGCTCAACCATAGACACTGAAGCTTAAAGGTCACATCAAGAAGCAGAACATTATCGTTCTAATAGACTCGGGAAGTACACAACTTCGTAGATGTCAATGTTGCAAAATGATTGAACATTTTTGCTTACCCGATAGCAGATTTAAAAGTTGTGCTAGCATATGGGAAACATATAGATGGAGTAGGCAAGTGCCATAAGGTTGTTGCAATTAAGCGAATACACAATAGAGTCCAGTTGTTATACAATTCTCATAGGAGGAGTAGATGTTGTTCTAGGGGTACAATGGTTACGAACGCTAGGCACGTATTCAGCCATTCATATAAAGTAGTTCATTAAATTCAAGTGGGATGGAAGGAAATATAAGTTGTTTGGGTTTCAAGCACCACCAACTCAAGTCATCTCTGCTCAGTAGATGAAGAAACTTATTCGCAAGGGGGCACCAGCATTTGTCACACAATGTCAGCAGTTGGAGTTATTATTGGTAGAAGGGACCCACCAACCATCAGAAATTTCATCCTTGATTCAAAAATACGAGAAGGTTTTTCAAGATCTACCAATGAAGTTACCCACTGAAAGGCAAATTGAACACATTATCGAAGTCAAACCAGAATCAACACCAGTAAACGTTAAGCCATATCGTTATCCCCATCACCACAAGACAAAGATAGGATGCTTAATACAAGACCTGCTGAAGCATGGAATCATTACGAAAACTAGAAGTACATACACTGCATCCGTAGTATTGGTCAAGAAGAAGGATGGATCCTTCCAATTATGTATAGATTACAGAGGTTTAAACAGAATCACTATTAAACATAAGTTTCTGATTCCATTCATTGTTGAAATGCTAGATGAACTACACGGTGCAGAATACTTTTCCAAATTAGATCTAAGATCAGACTACTACCAAATACGAGTAAGACTAGAAGACATTGAAAAGACAACATTCAGGACTCATGAAGGGCATTATGAGTTTAAGGTTATGCCATTTGGATTAACAAATGTTCGAAGTTGCAGTATCTACGGAAGTTTGTATTAGTTTTCTTTGATGATATTCTGGTCTACAGTAAGACTTGGAAGGAACATCTCAAGCATCTGGAAGAAGTATTATCTGTATTGGAGAAGAACCAGTTTTACGCCAAGCTATCAAAGTGTACATTTGGGCAAAAGGAAGTTGAATACCTAGGACATGTTATATCCAGGGAAGGAGTCCAAGTGGATCCCAACAAAATAAGGCAATCAAAGAATGGCCCAAACCCAAGAAAGTATCCAAGCTAAGAGAATTTTTAGGTTTAACCGGGTATTACAGAAGATTTATAAAAAAACTATGCACATCTGCCAGCACCCTTGACCAATTTGTTAAAGAAGAATGCTCTCCAATGGAATGACCATGCAAACAAGTGTTTTGAGAATTTAAAGGAAGTAAGTAATGTCAACCAAACCAGTGCTAGCAACTCCTGACTTCTCCAAACCGTTCGTAGTTGAATGTGATGCTTCTGGATTCGAAATTGGAGCCATATTAATGCAGGACAACCACCATATAGCATTTGAGAGCAGGAAAATTAATAAACGAGAAGGCTTAAAATCAACATACCAAAAGGAGATGCTCGCCATCATACACGCTTTAAAGAAGTGGCGCCAATATTTGCTTCAAAGTACACTTTCAATCTGAACCGCCCACAACAGTCTTCAGTTCTTACTTCAGCAAAAGACATTATCAACAGAACAACGGAAGTATATGGAGAAGTTGTCACCTTTCGACTTAGAAATATTGCACAAGGAAAGGAGAATGTCACAGCTGATGCACTCTCATGTAAGGATGACGACCACACAACATGTGCCGCCATGATAGTTGTTCCGGAATGGTTGGATGAAATATGAGCCGAATATGCCAAGGATGAGGATTGTGACTCAATGATTAAAAATATCAGTCAATATACCAACTTCGAGTGGAAGAATGACATCTTATGGTACAAGGGCAGAATTTACCTAACACCCACATCCAAATTTAAGGTGAGAATACTAAAAGAATCTCACAATTCGCCTGCAACTAGTCATGTCGGATTCTACAAGACTTACCACAACATCCGACAGTCATTCTATTGGAAGGGCATGAGCAAGGAAATTCATAAATATGTCGCAGAATGTGATATTTGTCAAAGGAACAAGAGCAAAAATGTTCCAACTCCAGGATTGCTACATCCACTACACATTCCAAATCAGAAGTGGGAGGAGATTTCGATGGACTTTATTGACGGACTACCTGCATCTTGACGGAAAGGATAAAATATTTGTAGTACTTAACAGGCTCACTAAATATGCCCACTTTATGACTATTAAAAATACTGACACAACTAAACAAATCATTGATGTGTAAAAATATTTACAAACTACACGGTTTTCCTAAGGTCATTGTTAGCGATAGAGATGTAAGGTTTAAAGGCAAATTTTGGAAGGAATTTTGTCACCAAGCAAGAATATACCTCAACACAAGTTCAGCCTATCAGCCCCAAACAGATGGGCAAACAGAAATCGTTAATAAATGCTTGGAAACATATCTTCGTTGTTTCGTTATAGATAAACAAAACAGATGGACCCAGTGGCTACACCTAGCAAAATGGTGGTATAATACCATGTGTTAAAATTTGGGTACCAAAGGACAAGTGGTTCCCTAAGGCTTTGATCTTTGGCCTAGGGAAACGTGTCCAAGTTTATTTGTACTTTTCTCCCAAAGTGACTTTATAAGTGGTAAAGTCAATTTAATTTAAAGGTAACTTAATAAGTGGTAAAGTTACATTCTAATTTAAAAGTGACTTTATAAGTGGTAAAGTTACATTCTAATTTAAAGGTGACTTTATTAAAGTCAATGAAGAATTAGAAAGTGAAAAAAGTGACTATGGAAATAAAAGGCTAAGTGGGTCTTTATTAAGTGGGTGAGTTAAAAAATAGAAAGTGGGAATTAAATGCACATTTATTCTCATCCTGAGATCTAGATAAATCTCAGCCATTAGATCTTAGGGTAACCCAAAAGGTCATTTAGAGAGTTAAAGGAGAAGAGAAGAGAAAAAGATCAATTCATTCTTTCATGACCATTTGAGAGAAAGAAAAGAGAGAGCAAGGAGAAAACTTCTGAGCAGTGAGGAAGTGAAGGAGAGCAGCAAGAAGACATTTCAACAAATCTGGGCAACAGCGTTTATTGGCACGCATCTCAAGGCAAAATCGTATAGTAGGAGAAAGGCACAAAAATTGAGGAAGAGGGACAGCGGCAAGGGCACAAATTTCGAGGCATGTTTTGGGCACGATTTTCAAGGCAATCCGTACAGCATTTAATGTTGTTTTATTGCTAGAAAAAATTCTATTTTGGTTGTTCACTAATTGGCACGATTTTCGAGGTGGATTTCAAGCACGAAAATCGAGATAAGTTGTAATTTGTGGTTGTTGGAATTTTTACTGTGTATTTCAGTTTCTCTGTAAAAGCATTTTCAGAAATAAAGAAGAGCTCTCAAACTGGTTTTCCCCAAGAGTTGTAGGGGCTTTTTCCAGGGTCACATTGACCAAAAATCACTGTGTTATTTTCTGTGTGTGGCTTTCATTATTTTGTCGTGTTTTATTTCTGTAATTTCAGCAATTGTGAAATCTCTGAATTTGTGTTTTTAGAAAATATTGTCATTTCCAAATTTTAGAATTTTTATCATGCTTGGATTTAAAACTAAATGCATGGAGTGATAAGGAAAACTGATAACCGGACTGGGGGTTGAAATTTCTTCACCATGTACCACACTTTAGCTAAAATGACACATTTCCAAGCCTTATATGGTTACGAGCCACCCAGGTGGAAAGACTTTGCACTCCTTGATTCCAAGGTACCAGTGGTTAAAGACCACCTAGGAGAAAGTCAAAGGATCGCTAACTTACTAAAAGAGAATCTAACCATGGCTCGTAATAGAATGAAACAACAAGCAGACCAACACCGCTCTAAAAGAGAGTTTGAGGAGGGAGATTGGGTCTGTGTTAGACTAAGCAACTATCACTAAAACAGCAAGGGAAGAATAAATTATCACTTACATATTATGGGTCGTATCAGATAATCAGAAAAATAAGTTGTGTAGCTTATGGCTTAAAGTTACCTAATAATTGTCGAATCCATAATACCTTTCATGTATCAAGTCTCAAGAGATTATTAGGGCAAAACCAAATAGCATAAGTAGAAATACCAGAGACCGATGAAGAAGGAAGAATAGTCCTCAAATTGAAGGTATACTCGCTACCCTAGAAAAGGTTTTACAGTCCAAGACAATAAAGGAATACCTCATCAAATGGAAGACTCGTCTTGGGAATTAGAACGTTTTCTTCATCAACACCCAAACCTACCTATGCTTTGAGGACAAAGCATCTTAAGGGGAAGGCAATGTTATGAATTTATATTCATAAAAATTATTAAAATGTTGAAATATTATCTAAATAAATAAATGATTAATTATAGTCAATTAATTAACAATTAATTAGTTAAATGAAGAGACATTAGTCCCAAAGGACATGTCTCTCTACTAGGCATGGCCAATCAACTCCTATTAAAGGAGCACTACCTCAGCCTTGTATTCATCATTCAATTATTATCAATCAATTAAATATATATATTCAAAAACTTCTGTGTATTTCTCAGAAAACAATCCGCAATTAGAAATAAATATTTCTAACAGATCTGGTGTAGCCCCTATGGAAGTTAGCTGGTCATGGATCCCTTGCAACCTGAGACGGAAGGGATCGATTTCTTCTCCCTTCTGCATCTGAAACTGTCTCAGCTGGCTCTCAAGCAACATCTTCCATTGAACGGAAGTTCCCTCGTACAATGTGGTCAAGGCCTCCCACATTTCCCTTGTTGTGTCCTTCTCAGCAATATCTGGGATCACATGATCCTTGACCCCGTCCAAGAGCATGCACTTCGCTTTAGCCTAATCCTCCCCATACTTCTTGAAAGGATCAACATCAACTAGAAAAGAAATCGTATTCAAGGCATAATCTTTGATGCGATTTTTATCCAAAACTGCCAAGATCCTGGCCTTCCAGATGACGAAGTTGGATGCTCCATCCAACCTGTTCTGATCCCTCAGTCCGTTAACTGCCATCTCTACTCAAATGAATGTCAAACTGGTTCTCTTCTCCCTCTTTCGTTGCTGCCCCAACAAAACTCGAATCTGGATTTCTTTGGCGCTAGAAATCCTCTAAGGAACAAGTTCCCTCTAAAGTTCAATTTCCTTCACGAAAATCCTTCTACCAACCATTGTCAAACCACCCCTCTCTGATCTCTCTTTGTTGTTGCTCAGCACTGGATCTAGATTTCTTTGGCAAGAAATCTTCTGAGGAACTAATTCCCTCTACTTTGCTTTCGCCCAACTAGGTATCGTTCTGCACCAACAGGGTCAGCACCCCACCAGCAACTCTAGATAAAATCTGTGTTGCACCCCCAGCAACTGGAAAATCGAGACTCAACAGTCTCTGCGCTGGCCCAGCAACCACTGCACTACCCTTTGCAACAACAACGTCAACCAATCAAGCTGATGCAGGCTCTACGTCAGCCTCCCTTGGTGACTATGTCACCCCTCCTCTCCTCTCTTGGCTTGAAATTGCATTGTCTCTAGGGACCGTTGTCTTCATGCACAAATTTTCCTCTGTCCTTTCACTGATGGCTTCAATCCTCCTTGATCTACAATGGCTCTGATACCATGTGAAAAATTATGAATCTAACTGATTTGCATTACCTACTGGTGTTCTTCAAAGTTATTAGAATTATGCAGAAAATATTAATGCAAATACACTGCAACCTACACCAATATACAGATCAAGTACTGAAAAATAAATGAGACAACCATGCAAAGGACACACTTATTTTTGAACTAAATGTCCCTAGAAAAACCCAATGCGGGAGAATCGGTGCAGCAGATATGAGGGTTTTAAATTCATGAATACAAGGGGAGACCCGCCCACCATCCAGCGGAGTAGTCCACAACGGATGTGACTATTGTTACAACCAGTAAGCGAGGGAGGTATGTCTAGTATCTTGTGAAGTGGCCATTACGCAACTCAGGCTTGGTTGAGGATCTCCAAGGCATAGTCTTCACTGTTCAGAAAAAATGTGCAGTTGCCACTAGGAAGCAGGATTGCGCAGTTAAGGTCACCAGTGGCAGCGGCAAGGTGGGCCTTGGGAGGCACCTCTACGCAGTTTTCTGAGGAAAGACAAGACAAGGCAGCAGGGGGACCAGAGAGGACAATTCTGTACAGTTTCTGGGAGCAGTGGGTCCCAGCTGCAGGGGGTCACTGGGAGGACATCTCTATGTAGTTTTAGGAGGCAAGGTAGGGTCAGGTCTCTGAGCATTGCGGGGTTCCAGCAAGCAGGGATGAGGCTTGATGATTGATCTTGCGAAGTGCGTAGTTCAGGTCGAGCTTTGAGGCAGTTTCTGCGCAATTCTGCGAAGAAAGGCAGACTGCTCACCTCTGGGATTGCGCAATGCAACTGTCCTGGGGGGACAACCTCAAACATGGCGCAATTCCAGGCAACAAAGCAGCAACACTTAGGGCTAAGACTGCATAATGCAGCTCAGTTAGTGTTCGGTGAAGTGGAGTTGTTCAGTGGGAAGGATTTCAGGAAAATGGCTAAGTGTGGGAGGCAAGTAAACTCATGAGGACTCGACATCGTGATCACACACTTAGCATACTTCAACAACATGACAACATAGACCACCGGGACAACAAGACAAAGCATTTCCCTCTATGAGACTATCTAGAGTTAAAAGCAACAAGTGCGACACTTGGAATAGACCTTTGGACGACCGCGACGACACTTGTGTGACAATGCTTACAACTGTGTATGAGTGCGATAGGTGTTTACATGGCTAGGACAACTTGTATACACAAAGATAAACCTTCAAGGTCACCACAACGATTCGCTAACATGACATAACAACCAAACATGTCAAAAGATGGCACGTGATGCAACAAGCGAAAGGCAACAAGACACTTAGAGGAAAAACATGGAATGACTTTCAATGCGTGCAACCATGCATGTCATTGAAGACAAAATGATATGACAATGATAAGCAGTCCTTCATGCTACATTAAGAGTTGTATTTCAAAAGACGTGCTTTGTTTTCCATACCTATCCTCCAAAGGGTTATGCATCAGACAGAGTCTTCATGCGATCCTGATATTCCATCATACTTTGGGTTCCTCGGTCTGCTTATCTTTCTCCTCAACTCCTTGAGAGTCATCTAGCATGTCATCCTTCTTCGTGGCCCCTGAGAGACACAATTATGCAGTTCCAGCGGGCAGTGATTACTGTGGGATGAGGCCTGGGAGGACACATCTGCGCAGTTTCAGGATGCAAGGCAAACTGCGTAGCTGAGGGACAAAACTACGCAGCTTTAGGATATAAGGCATTGTTGCAAGATGAGGCCCTGGGAGGACACATCTGTACAGTTTCAAGATGCAACGCAGACTGGGCAGCTGAGGGACAAAATTGCACAGTTTTAAGAGACAGTGGGTTTCGACTGAGGGAAAGACACTGAAGGAAACCACTACGCAGCTTTGGAAGCCAAGCTAGGTTGGGCTTTCTGCACATTACGCAGTTCCAATAAGCAAGGGAAAAGCTTGAGGGTTGCAGATGTGAAGTGCGCAATTCATAAAAGTTTGATAAGGCCAGGTTGTTTGTGAATCTCTGAAATTTGGTTAAGTGTGGGATCAGTGGAAATGGTGTGAACAGTGATAGAACTTGACTACGATCACACACTTGAACACTTAGTGATACAACATAGACCATTCGAAACATGTAAAAACATACTACGATTAATGCAACAACCTTTGCGACAGCTTTTGACAAGTGCAGCTTTGATGATTGAATTTAAGAGGATAAAGGCGACACTTGTACAAGAGTGTGTGAGATGAGTGAGAAACATGTCTATATGTTGTGGACAACCCATTCTCACAAAGATTTCCCCTTGAAGAAAAAAAAACTTCCCTTTGCATGACAAGCGATAATCCCCATGCCCAAGGATGACACATACTATATAAAGATAAAAGCATGGAGATCATCATCTTAGCCATAAGTGACTAAGGAACGAACGATCACAAGATAGACAGTAGGCTCCGAAACTTTAAGTATAGGCCAAAATTTTGGAGGGTGTTGCAGCCGCTACAACATACTGTAATATTCTAACTAGAGAAATACAATGAAATATCAAAACATGAACTAGCTACAACAAACAATTAAGCATGCAAATCTGAAATCTCCACAACAACAATAAATTTAGAACATTGTTGAGCATAAATAATAGAGCTGAGCCATTTTACTAAATATCCAATGATAATTTGAGTACAATATGTAGTGTGAGTGCACCTGGGCTTCTTAAGGAAAGCATGCAAAACCCATGTGCGCATGAAGGAAACTCCATGCTAAAATAGGATCACTGATTGTATGCTCTACCCAAATATTTTGAATTTTCTAAGTCTATCCATTAGAAAATTAATCTGTATTCTACTGGTTTATTTCTTCTACTTGTAAATTCTGAACAAGTTATTTAAAACATTTAAATACCGAAATAAACACAATACAGTCACAACATCTACAGATCATCAGCTGAAAGAAAACAAACACACAAGAGACACCGTTATTTTTGGACAAATGTCCCCGGAAAAACCCGATGCAGGAAAACTAGTGCAGCTCTTCTGAGGGTTTATTATTATGCAGTATTTCCTTGAGTAAAACTAGGTGCCTAAGCGGCTCACCCGACAGAGAAAAATACAGGACAGCAATACCTCTAAATTCGGAAACAGGTAATCTGCCCAAACCATTTCTGGCTCTTGGAGATCTCATGTGCTTTAGCCTCTCCACCAATTTTCATGGCTAGAGCACATCCGATGCTACCCCAAATCAACACTCCCTCTTAGCGAGGTGTGCTCTAGTAATACTCCTCACTGAGCATCACTCTGATTATCTGGCACTGGTATCTGTGTTGATAATAGGCCTCCCCACCCAACATCCTCTGCAATGTTGCATCTTGTACTGCTGCCCATGGCCCTGCCACTGCCACTGCTGCATCCGTGAGGCAAATCCCTCTACATCTGTGCTGCTACTGGTCCTTTCTCCCAACACTGCATCTGCACTGCAACCCCCTCTCATCATGTTGCATCATGCTACTGCACTGCAACTCAGTTACTGAGAAGTAAGTAGCTGATCCACCCAACTTCTGACATCCCTGTCAGGCTAGAAACACTCCCGATGCTGAAGCTCCCTCTATCGCTACCAAGTGCTTCCTCTACTGACCTTTGCGCTACTGCAAAAACTCCCTGCATCTCGCACTGTTGAACACCTCCATGTGCCATCCTGCACTGGTGCAACACTCTCGTGCCTCTCGCACTGTTACAGCCTGCTAGCCTCGCACTATCCGGGGACTCCTGCACTGCAGCACTCTATGTTGCTTCAATCACATTCGTCTCTACCAACATTTGCCTGTCCTACTACTCCTCTTCGGGGCTGCCGTAGCAAGGTATAAACCAAGAGGTTGGCTACCTCAAGGATCCTGCCCCTCATCGCCTGTAGTATTCCTGACTACAGCTCGATGTCTCCCCACCTCTTCTCTAAAGGTACATGAGCACTCGTGGCACAATCATCGTCCTCCTCGACTTCTTTCTCTGCCTTCACTAGCGTTGCCTTAGAGTCAGACGCCTCTCCCTTGTTCTTCTTCCTCGGACACTGGTTCGCATACTGACCCAGTTCCCCACAGTGGAAGCACTTGACCTTGGAGAGGCCCTTCTTCTTCCTCTTCCCCTGCTGTCTCGCAGATGCCAGAGCTGCATCCTCTTCATCTTCCTTCTTGATCCAGACTCCATTGCTGCTACTTCCCGTCTTGATCAGCCGTCTGATCTCTTCTTGACGAAGAGTCGCCAACAATTCTTCCCAATCTGGAAGATTCGCCCTGCCCAATATGCTCTGGAAAAATGTCTCCCACTCCTCAGAGACTGCGTTACGTGATGTCCTCACCATCAACTCCAGATCCGGCGTGGCCTCTATGGAAGTCAGTTGGTCATAGATCTCCTTCAACCGACCGAGGAAGACATCCATCTGCTCTCCCTTCTGCATCTGGTATAACCTTAGCTGATTCTCCAGGAGCATCTTCCTCTGCATGGAAGTATGCTGGTATAATGTCTTCAAAGTGTCCCACATCTCCTTTACCGTTTCCTTCTTGGCAATATGTTGGACGACATGATCCTTGACCCCATCAAGGATGATGCACTTTGCCTTAGCCATTGCCTCCTCATACTTTTCATTAGCTACTAGGTCAACTGGGATAGCCATTACTCTCAAGGCGAAGCCCTTGATACAATTTTTGTCTAGAATGGACAAGATCCTAGCCTTCCAGACCACAAAGTTGGACGCTTCGTCCAACCTGTTCTGATCTCTTAGCCCATTCACGGCCATCTCTCCGCTCTTCTCTATCGACTCCTGTGAGTCTCTCTACTTGCCGCCTGGAAGTTCTCGGTTTGAATCCTGCTGAGTCTCTCTACTACACATCTTAAAGTTCTCGGTTCGACTCCTCTGAGTCTCTCTACTTCCCTTCTAGAAGTTCACTTCTGGACTCCCTTGGAGTCCCGATTTCCCTCCTAGAAATCCTTCTGCCAACCATCAAGTTGCCCCTCTCCAATCATTTATGCCACTGCAACAATGATCCAGATTCCTTGGCTAGAAATCCACCTTGGCAGCAACTCCCTCTACCTTGGTTTTGCCCTGTTAGGTATTGTTCCGACCACAATACCCCACCAGCGTCGCTCCCGCAAACTGCCCACAGCTTCCTTCGCCCCAGCGACTAAAGCACTGAGCCTCTAGGCTCTGCGCAATCCTGGCTACAGTAAAAACAACTCCCTCAGCCATTGTGTCAACCCTCCTAGTCTCTGCGTAAGCCTCTCTCTACCCTCCTCGACCTTTGCGTTGGCCTCTCTCTAGCCCGGACTGGTGACGCAGTCCCTCTGCGTGAACCCTTCCTCTGTTGCTTCTGCAAGGATTGGCTATTGTCACTCGGGACAACTGATTCTGCTGCAAATGCTCTGCTTAGTTGATGCCTTCAACTCTCCTGTGATCTACAATCACACTTTGATACCATGTTGAATTTTCTAAGTCTATCCATTAGAAAATTAATCTGTATTCTGCTGGTTTGTTTCTTCTACTTGTAAATTCTGAACAAGTTACTTAAAACATTTAAATACTGGAATAAACACAATACAGTCACAACATCTACAGATGATCAGCTGAAAGAAAACAAACACACAAGTGACACCGTTATTTTTGCACAAATGTCCCCGGAAAAACCAAATGCGGGAAAACCAGTGCAGTTATTATGAGGGTTTATTATTATGCAGTATTTCCTTGAGTACAACTGGGTGCCTAACCGGCTCACTCGACAGAGAAAAATACACGACAACAATACCTCTATATTCGAAAACAAGTATTCAAAAAACCTGTACCACAAAACCCTCTCCAGCGACTCTGAAGCTCAGCACTGGCCCTTCTAGCCTCTGCATCAGACTCTCGCTGACCTGCGTCAGTCCCAGGACCCTCTACATGATTCGTCTGAGGCACTGCGTAGCCTCTGGGACCCTCTACGTCACTCGTGTTGCCTCTGCGTGGATGACGCAGTCCCTTTGGACTTTGCTCTATCTCTACTAGACTTTGTGTGGCCTAAAATCTTTGTTGCTCTCGCTCTCTCTATTTTTGCCCTGGTCTCTCAGTACTGTCTGTTAAACAGACATGGACAGCTAAAACAATAGAAAGATAAATCATGCAGTACAATTTTTATTCACAAAAGATGTACATTTATAGTACAATATGGTGACTGTTGGGATTCACATCCCAAGGTCCCTTGGACTACTTCGTCAGTTCGTCTTCCACACTAACCCTTTAGGATTAGGTGTCCAACATTCCCCCCCTTAATCCGAAGGGTTATGTATGAGTCCAAGAAAAGAGCTGTAATACAAAATGTGCAATAATGCATGGCAGCACTAGGCTGAATGTGCTCTATGAAATGTTGGTAAAAAAGGGCGGTGGTTTAAGGATAGCCACCAACACTGGAACGCTTAGTGCAGTTCCCGGAACTCTTCCCAAACTGGCAAGAAGCTGAAGTCTTCTGCTAGAGGAAGTGATCCTTTTGTTTTAAAGAGGGAAACCATCAACCAATAAAGGGAGGTCTCACCCCACATAAAAGGTAAAACTTCAACCTGAAAAGGGAAGTCTCAACCTGTGATGGTTTAAGGATGACCAACAACTCTGGAATGCTTATGCAATTCCTGGAACTCTTCCAAAACTGGCAAGAAGCTGGAGTCTTCTGCTAGAGGAAGTGTTCTCAATTTTGTCTCCGGAACTCTTCCAAAACTGGCAAGAAGCTGAAGTCTTCTGCTAGAGGAAGTGTCCTACATTGCTAACTGAAGGCATGTTCAG
Organism: Pinus taeda; assembly: GCA_000404065.3. Lineage (NCBI taxonomy): Eukaryota > Viridiplantae > Streptophyta > Pinopsida > Pinales > Pinaceae > Pinus > Pinus taeda. The sequence goes on along the minus strand of APFE030463450.1, from coordinate 160,977 downwards.
GCATCTTTGTCTCTGGCTACAACTCTGAA
>APFE030463450.1:126486-154695 GCA_000404065.3 Pinus taeda | reverse complement strand
TCCTCATCATAAAATTTGGGGTTCAAAGCATGTGCTAAAGTGTGCAATGGAGTATTGAAATTGTTCCACTTATCAACAATGATTTTCTTGATCAAACCAACAAAATGATCATCAACAAACAAAAGTTGTGGAGACTCTTGTGAAATGATTTCCATAGTTTTCTCAACCATGGAATCCATGCCATCATATACCTCTCCCAAGAAAGGTTGGTCAGTGTCAGCACTCCGGAGAAGCTCAAATGCAGGGGTTGTGAACTTTAACAAGAAATCTACCTTGCTCCACCAATCCTCATCAAGGCACAATCTACGCACCATAGATCCCCGCTCTGAATCTGCTTGTCTCCACTCAACCCAAAGTTGACTCACCACCATAGAAACTAATGCATGCTTAACCTCAACAAGGCAGCGCAACATCACGAAGTTTGAGGCATATCTTGTCTCAGCAACTTTTAACAACTCCAATTTGGAGTACTCTCGAAATATGGCCTGAGAATGGTGGTGGTTGGTGATGAATTTGATAATCTCCCTTGCATCCCCTGTGACTTCCTTTATCCAGGAAACTTTGTTGTCGATCTCCTCTAAGATCAGATTCAGATTATGGACAATGCATGGTGTCCAAAATATGTTGTCATACCTCCCCTCAATAATCAAACCTGCAGCTTTGCACACTGGTGCATTATCCGTGATAATTTGCACCACCCTGTTAGCCCCTATTTGTTCAATAGCTTTTATAATAACATCAGCTATGAACTGTGCATCTTTCACCTCTCCTGAGCAGTCTTCTGCCTTGATAAACATTGCTCCTTTGGGGGAAGTGGCAATGATATTTATCAATGGTCTGCACCTCATATCTGTCCAACCATCTGAGACTATGGTAACCCCAGAGCTACTCCAGGAAGAACGAATTGGAGATAAAACGTCTTCCACAAGTTCCCTCTCATTTTTGAGAAGCTGGGTTCTGACTTTCTCATAGTTGGGCCCCTTGTACCCTTGAGGAGCTTTGTTCACTGCCCTTAACATATCTTGCCAGTAAGGAGAGCGAACAACATTGAATGGGATTCCACATGCATAAATGCACCTGGCAACTCTAGAATCAGCTTCTTCTCTTGCTTGCACATTCACCAATCTAGCAATTCTGCTATCCTGAACTGATTGGGATGCCCCTGATTGGGGCCCTGAGCCTCTGGTATGTTTGGGTGCTCCTTGTTCATGTTCTTCACTGTGACCCAGACCACCTCTCCTCTTTCTTGCTTCAAGTACAATCATTGGCTCAACGTTAGATGTAGCCTGAGTATGCTCATCATGCCTCCTCTTAGTGCCATCCGCCTCATCTTGCTCTCTTTGATATGCCCTCCTTACCAACGGATCTGCTGTTTTTGTGCAACCCACAATCCCCTGTCCTCCTGAATGCAACAGATGCGCCTTCACTCTTGGGTAGGAGCCCTTGAACTCCTTGTTGCAAAGAGTGCATCGCCATTCCCATGAGCCACCACCTCCACATTTTTGAAGCTTCGTCACATGCCTCCAAAGAGGATAATATTCAGCCCTTGGGTTGGCCCTAGGGTTTGAAGTTGCAGCTACACTTTGGCTGGAAGCCATTGCTGCAAAAATAAATTAAAAAAACAAATCTGTAAATAATAAACCCTAGAAAAACGTTTTTCATATTTTTGGCTGTATAAACCCTAGATAAATTAAAGAAATAGTAAGAAAAAAACTAAGAAATGAATGTGGCTTACCGGAATTAATTATCTGTGGCTGAATCTACCCTAAAATGCCAGAAAAGAGCAGAAATATGGCTGTAGCTAAGCCAAATCTGCTGCAAAAATAAATTTAAAAACAAATTTATAAATAAAAAACGTTTTTCAGCAATTTAGCTGCATAAACCCTAGAAAAATTGAAGAAATAGCAAGAAAAAAATTACAAAATGAATGTGGCTTACCCAAAATAATTTTCTGTGGTTGAAACTACTCGGAAATGCCAGAAAAGAGAAGAGAAATATGGCTGTAGCTGAGGCAAATCTGCTGCTACAGAAATCTCTTGTTGAAGTCTCCTTCTCTTGCTGCTGAAATCTCTTTCTCCCACTGCTGAAATCTCCCTTGCTCAATGCTCAAAACACCAGCTACTCTCCCTTGCTCAATGCTCAAAACAACTGCCAATCTCCCTTGCTCAATGCTCAAAACAACTGAGAGAAACTCCTTGCTGAATAGTGTGATGAGAGAATGAGAGGCACTGCTATTATATAGCTTTCGAAATGGATTCTAGATGTCATTAGAAACCCTAAACCTAATTAGAAACTAATCAGCAAAAAAAAAAATTAAAAAACACAACTTAAAAAACTGGAAACGAGGCCCGTACGGCTTGGAAACTCGTTTCCGTACGTTACGGGCGGCGTTTCCGTTTTCGGGAAACGCGCCCGTACGTACGGAAACGAGTTTCCAAGCCGTACGGTACGGGGAAACTCGTTTCCATTTCGTTTCCCCTGGGAAACAACCCCTAGGGGCACGTTTCCTGCAAATTAGGTTGACGAGTTGCTGGAAGGATTTTCTGGGGTTTCAACCAGGAGATTTCTCTCAAACTGTGAGGTATAGCTGCTAAGGAAATTCTCTGTTGTGTAGGCCAGTTTCAGCACCCAAATTGTACTCTGATATTGCTAAATAAGAAAACCCTCAGATAGCTACACCGGTTTTCCCGCATTGGGTTTTTCCAAGGACATTGGTCCAAAAATAATGGTATCATGTGGTGTGTTTGTTCTTGTTTCTTTTAGTTGTTGATCTGTAATATGTTGAGCATGCACTAGTGTTTATTTTCAGTATTTACTTTGTAAATAACTTGTTAAAGAAAAATAACAAGTAGGTAGGAATAAATCAGAAAAAGTGCATTTTCTAAACTAAGTAAACTTAGAAACTTCGACATGGTATCAGAGGGTGATTGCAGATCACAGGAGGACTAAGGGACATCAACCAAGCGGAGCAATAGTAGCAGGAAACAGTTGTCCCGAGGTGACAGAAGTTGTTTCTAGCAGCACAGAAGCCAAGAAGTGTGACACAGAGCCAGCTAGAGCCACACAGAAGAAGTTGGGAGTTGCACAGAGCCTTAGAGAGGCCAGCGTTGCGGATGCAGAAGGCTAGAGAGCTAACGCAGTGCATCCCATGGCTAACGCAAACCCATCTGGGGTGACGCAGAGCCAGCGTGAGGCAGAGAGGGGCTGACGCAGTTCACAGAGAGGTAGTTGCTAGAGTCTAGAAGGCTGCAGAAATATTACAGAGTGATGCTGGTGAGGTACTGTAGTCAGAACAGTACCTGACAGAGCAGGGCCAAAGGAGTTGTTACCGAGGGTTTCTAGCCGAGGAACCTGGATCAGCGTGCAGTTGCACAAGACGATCAGAGTAGGGGGCATCTCGACAAGCAATAGAAGGATTTCCAAGAGGGAAATCAAGACTCAGAGGGAGTCCAGAAGAGAACTTCCAGCCAAAAAGTAGAGACTCAGAGGAGTCGAACATAGAACTTCCAGGAGGGAAGTAGAGGAGCGTCATGGCACTACACGGGGTAAGAGACTAGGATAGACTGGATGGAGCATCGAACTTTGCAATCTGGAAGGCCAGAATCTTATCAGTGCTTGACGAAATCGTGTCAAGAACTTCGCCTTGAAAGTTATAGCTATCGCAATCAACCCCAATGACAACGACATGTACGCAGAGGCGATGGCGAGGGCCAAGTGCATTATCCTTGAAGGGGTCAAGGATCATGTGGTACCACATATAGCCGAGAAGGAAACAACAGTTGAGATGTGGGAGGCTCTCAAGAACCTGTACCAACATACTTCTGTGCAGAGAAGAACGTTGCTTGAGAACCAGATGAGGTCGTATCAAATGAAGAAGGGTCAATCGATTGACACCTTCCTCAAAGGACTGAATGAGATCCGAGACTAGTTAACTACTATAGGAGCGACACTGGATCAGGAACTTATGGTGCGGACAGCCTTGAATGCTGTCTCAGAAGATTGGGAAGTGTTTGTCCAGAGTATCCTGGGCAAAGGGACTCTCCCACCTTGGGACGAGATGTGGGCGGCTCTTCACCAAGAAGAGATTAGACGGCAGTCGAAGACAGGTAGTAGGAGCAAAGGGATCAAGGTCAAGCAAGAGGAGGAGGATGTGGCCCTAGCATTTGAGGGAAAGCGGGAGAAGCAAAAGAAGAAAGATCTCTCCAAGATCAAGTGCTTCCACCGTGGGGAGATGGGTCATTATGCAACCCAGTGCCTAAGGAAGAAGAGTAAGGGAGAGTCTTCCGAGACTAAGGCAGCACTAGCACGGGCAGAGAAGGAAGTTTTGACAGACGATGATTGTGCCATGAGTGCACACACGCCACTTAAACGGAAGTGGGGAGACATCGAGCTGTAGTCAGGTGGACTACAGGCGATGAGGAGCAAGATCCTCGAGGTACCCAGCCTCTTTGATTAGACCTTGCTATGGGAGCCCTGGCGAGGAGTAGCAGGATTGGCTGAATGGGTAGAGATGGATGTGGATGGAGCGGCAGAGAGAGCTACAGCGCAGGAGTCTCGAAACAACGTAGAGCTAGTAGGTTGCAGCAATGTGAGAAGCACAGGAGTGTTGCACCAGTGATGGAAGGCACAGCGAGGTGTGCAATGGTGAGAGATGCAGGGAGTTGTTACAACAACACAGAGGTCAGAGAGAGGGAGCACTTGTCAACGGCAAATGGAGCTTCAACATCATTGGGTGTTTCTAGCCCAACAGGGAGGTCAGTTGGGAGATCAGTTACTTACCTCTCAGTAACTAAGTTGCAGTCCAGCAGTGAGCAGCACGATGCAACATGATGAGAGGAGGTGCAATGCAGATGCATTGCTGGGAGGAAGGACCAACAACAGCACGGATGCAGAGGGATTTGTTGTACAGATGTAGCAGTGGCAGTGGCAAGACAATGGGCAGCAGTACAGGATGCAGCAATGCAGAGGATGTTGGGCAAAAAGGCCTGGCATCAGCATAGGTATCGATGCCAGATGATCAGAGTAACACTCAGTAAGGAGTATTGCTAGAGCACATTCCTCACTAAGAGGGAGTGTTGATTTGGGGTAGCATCGGATCTGCTCTAGCCACGAAATTTGGTGGAGAAGTTGGGGCACATGACATCTCCAATACCCAGAATGGGTTTGGGAAGATTTTAAACAGATCAAGAGATATTAAAATAATTAATATTTTTAATGGAGTCCCTGAGTCTAAACTTAGGGAAAATAAAATATTAATGTGTATTAATATGAATCTGTGTTAGAGTGTTCCAAAAGACATGGATCAAGCTAGGTCTAATCTTAGTCGTTGATTAGGGACTTAATCTCGGTCGTTGAGATGTCAACAAGAAAAGTATAAGAGGAGGCTTGAGGGTCACTTGGAGGGCACACCAGAGTGATCAGTCATTCTATTCTCTAAAGCAGGGTTTGCTAAGAGAGATAGAATCAGTGATCAGGAAAGCAACTGAGGGGCATTGAGTACAGAGAAACAAAGAAGGCAAAGATTATGTCGGGAGAGCAGCATAGCAGCCAAGGACAGTGACGCGGAGCCAGCAAGGGCTCACGCAGGCCCACATAGAGACCGCCAAGTGTTGCGCAAAGTACCAGAGCAGCCAGCGTGTCTGACGCAGAGGCCCAAGAAGCTGACGCAGGGACTCCTGGGGTTGACGCAGGCCAAGAAAGGCTGACACAGGGCCAACATGAGACAGAGAGGGGCTAACGCAGTGCAGATTGGGCAGACGCTGGGGTTGCAGAGCAATTTTGTGCTGAGGAGCTGCTGGAAGGATTTTTCGGGGTTTCAACCAAGAGATTTCTCTCAATCTGTGAGGTATAGCTGCTAAGGAAATTCTCTATTGGGTAGGCCAGTTTCGGCACCCAGATTGTACTCTCATATTGCTTACTAAGAAAACCCTCAGATAGCTGCACCGGTTTTCCCGCAATGGGTTTTTCCGAGGACATTGGTCCAAAAATAATGGTGTCATGTGGTGTGTTTGTTCTTGTTTCTTTTAGTTGTTGATCTGTAATATGTTGAGCATGCATTGGTGTTTATTTTCAGTATTTACTTTGTAAATAACTTGTTAAAAAAAAATAACAAGTAGGTAGGAATAAATCAGAAAAAGTGCATGAAGGGTTTCTAAACTAAGTAAACTTAGAAACTTCAACAGAAATATCTGTGCTAAGCAGCACTGATTGACTTGGCTCAACAACTCAAGCAAACCCTCCAAAATCAGAAATGAAATGCCAAGATAGAATGATCAAAACGAAGCTCTAGCCTTCCTTTTATAATCGTTGTTCAACCTTCCTTGTGGGCTCCACCAATTCGACCCCCTTGTTTTCCCTTCTTCATGTGGTTCGATTTCCTCCTATGGGGTTCAATTTCCCCTTTTTGTGACCCCACAACTTATTTCCACTTTAATTTTCTTTTATTTCCGAGGTTCCAACCTTAGCCTTTTCTCCAAGGAAATTATTTAATATCTCCACAACTTATTTTTCCTTAATTTTGTTTATTTAATAACATATTAATCACCAAAATTGCAAAATTGGGAATTTCCTTGACAAAAATTTTTTAATTGGGGACATGACAGAGCCAAAACCCTTATCTCAAAGTGATTAATGAACGAGATTAGATCTCACCCCACTTAAGATCAATGGCTAAGATTAAAACTTACTAAAGTAAATTACTTTGTTTTCCTAAGTTTTTATTAGCCCAACATATTAATATGTGTTTTTTCCTAAGTTAAACTTCGGTTCGTTTGCATCAGCAACTTGCTCAACCTAAAGCAAGTGTTCTAAGGAGAATGTGAGCCACTTCCACATGCCTCGACACAAGGCCTGTGCAGAAATACCTGCCCGAGCTACAAACTTTAACAATTTAAGCTTGAAAAAATGTTCCCTAGGGCTGAAACTTGTTGGCATATGTTCAATATCTTTTCTCTTGGGTTGCCTTGTGTGTGTAGAATTTTTTTACATTGTTTGCTATAAACAAATATTTCAGATAAGTGCTAAGGCTCAAGTTTACAGGGATTAGATCTGGAGAACCTCTTTGTGACGTGAAATTTATATTTTGCATTAAAAATTGAAAAATAAAGAAATTTCTAGTGTATAAATAAAAAGATTCGCTCTTCATTCATATCATCTCATTGATGTGATATCATTCATTCTTTGGCTAAGAGCACCTCTAAAAAGTTTGCTCTACTTGTGGTATTTAGCTTTATTTGTGTGGCTAATTATTCATGGATTAAAATATTTTATTTGAACATCTTTCTTGTGAATTATATTAAGGGCTTTTATGAACCTATCTGATTGGTGAGTGGAGTAGGATTCATTGAATAGATCACCATAGATCTACCATACTATGATTTAAACACAACAGTCCGATGAAGCACGAACATAGGTCCCAGGCACTAGAGAGGTCAGCAATCATATTATTGTTGCAATCATATTTGTGACAATTTGAAACTTTAACGAAAGAGGTACTAGATAGTTAAAAGTATTATTGTCAGGTTAGTGGGGGTGTTGGAGTATTAATACTCCAATACTGAATTCCAACATAATAAAGTCACTTTATGATTAAGTGACGTTAAAGAGTCATTAGTTAACAGGGGTTTACGTCAATTAGGTAGCACAACTACCTAATTAATGAAATAAAAGGGATCCTCTTCATTGTATCAAATAAATCCATTTATAATATAATTTCGTATTCTACATCTCCTGTGTATCTCATATATTCATTTTTAACAAGATTAAGACAAAGCTTATGGATAGGGGTTACACAAATATTTGCTGATAGCAAATGCTTCCTTCTACTGTAATATTTCTTTACAGCTTCAAATTTGTTGAGAGAAATTCAAAAACTTACTACAAAAGGACAAAAACAATAATTTTACAACCATATCAACTCTAGAAATAATTATAAAATAAGGGAAAAGTTGATTTAGTTCCATAGCTTGGAGACAAACAATTAGCAACAAATAAGTACTAGAACAACAATTTCAAGACCGTATTAACTCCAGAAGAATAATCAAAGTATTGTATATAGAGTAAGCAATTTTTTTGTGCCATATTGTCTTTTAGACATAAAGGTAAGGGAAAAATTGTTCTAGTTCCATATCTTGAAGACAAATAATTAGCAACAAATAAGAACTAGAACAATAATTTCAAGACCATATCAACTCCAGAAGAATAATCGAAGTATTGTAAATAGAATAAGCAACTTTTTAGTGCCATATTCTCTTTTAGACATAAAGGTTTTAAATATTTCAAGAATTAAATATGTAGAGTTTGTTCTAACCAACAGGAAGAATTCTTTACCTTGGTTTGAAATTATGAACAAGTGATTAATTGAAATTTTACTAAGACCTAACAAATCATCATAAGAGGAACCAAGTTTGTAACGAAAATCAAGGTCCAAAACTAAGACATTTATTAAAACTGAAATTAATAGCTATAGTACCTGTACAAATCTAGTAAAACCAGAACCAACAGGAGACCCGTTGTAAAGAGCCATGGAAGCTCCATTTATAAGAGAAGCATAAACCAGCCAAGGCCCCATCATCCAACCAAGGTTTGATGGCCAAGCAACAACATCACCTGGACGAATATCCATGTGTGCCCAAGCATCTGCAGCTGCCTTTAAAGGAGTTGCATGACTCCAAGGTATTGCCTTTGGTTCACCTGTGTAAAATGTATGGGTATACAATGTCATGTTTCAACAAATTTATTTATGAATAAACATGAAGAAAGAAACTGAGGACTCAAGTTGAGTACTACTTGCTTAAAATTTGAAAAGAAATTACTATGCAAAAATGAATTGACACACAAAAAATCAAGAAAAAGGATGAATACCATCTCCACACACAAAGTTAAGTTCCTCCCACGCCATAATTGCTTCACAAAAATTTAACTTGAAACTAAAACATCAATAATGTCCACAAATGACTAATGTAACTCAATGGGAGTCAAAAGTAAAGGGACTGCATAAGGCATCTCTAACCACCAAAGGAAATTAAATCCAACACTAAGTGGCACTAAAGCATTAAACAATAACCAGCAAAGAGAATAGACCAAGTTAGGTCAACACTGCAAACCATTGAACCCGACTATAAAATTAACTATAATATTGTAGTCCTTGTAAGTTCATTTGGTTGCTATTGGTTTTTTGCGAAAACATCCTTACAAAGTTACTATCAACAAAGTACCTCATTCCCTTCTTTTGAGAATCTATAGAGTTTTAAAGATGAGTTGGCTCTACTACTGTGAGTTCAATGGTGTGTTTCCCACAGTGGTATTTAGCCCCTCCCTATGAAAGCTTGAGCTCATATGAAGTCCTTTCTTTCTTTCATGGAGTGGCACTTCCCTGACTCTCTTGTTGTATATATAATGTAACTATCTTGTGTTGATTTTGGGTAGCATCGGATGTGCTCTAGCTCCAAAATTTTGTGGAGGGGCTAGAACACATGAGATTTCAAAGACCCAGAAATCGTTTGGTGAAATTCCACCCGGATTGTATTTTATTAAAATAATTAATATTTTTAATGGGGTTCCTAAGTCTAAACTTAGGAAAATTAAAATATTAATGGGTATTAATGAAAATATGGGTGAGAAGCTTCCAAGAATTGAGGATCAAGTCTGTTTTAATCTTAGTCATTGATTAGGGGCTTAATCTCGGCCATTAATTCATCAATAGAAAAAGTATAAGAGGAGGCTTGAGGGTTAGTTGGTGATACACCAAGTTGATCAATCAGTTCGATTTTTCTGGGGCGTGGTTTGCTGAGAAAATCGAACCAGTGATCTGAGTTGCAGCGAGGGGCAAAAGCAAACATTTGGATCAAAAAGGAGTTCTGAGCCAAAGAGTACGTGGCAGAAAGGCGGCGCAAAGGCCTACGCAGCCCAGGACAAGGCTCACGCAGTGCTGACGCGGGCCAAGAGGGTCTCTTGCAGTGGTAGCGCACAATATTCGTCAAAAGTTCGAGATTTTGCTAGAGAAGCGAGGTTTTGAGTTGGGAGGATTGAACAACAGTCTTCCTCCAACAAATCGATCCGACAAAAGGGGTGACGTAGTCTCCTAGAGGCAAGAAGCTGGCCCAAGCAATGATTGCGCTGGGATTTTGCAGTGTTTGCAGGAGTCAGGACACTCAATGGATTAGTTGCGACTTGGAGAACGAGGTAAACCCTCGTATGTATTTCTTGTTGCTGTGATTTCTCTGAAAGGTTAGCTGGTGTGAGAGGCAACCTGTTGTACTTAGATTCCGGTTGCTTAATAATACAAACCCTCTATCTATTGCACTGGTTTTCCAACATTAGGTTGTTCCGGGGACGTGTTGTCCAAAAATAACAATGTCGCTTGTGTGTTTGTCTCATCTATTGTTTCAGTTTATGATCTGTATGTCAGTGTAGTCTGTAGTAGTGTTTTTCATCATTATTTATAATTAGATAACTTGTTGAATGAAATAACAAGTAGGAGATGATAAACCAGTGATTGCAATAGGATTTTTGTTTGTATAGATTCAGAGATTTTCACATCTTGAACTATGTCTTACTTATTTGTTCCAAGGTTACTTGGTAGCCAGAGCAAAAATGGGGAGTGGCAGCAAGAGCGACATTTTCAGAAGCTCCCGGTTCAGGAGCGAATCGGGGAGCAAATTTTTATATAATATATATTTTTTTATATTTTGATGCATATATGTCAACAAAAGCATGTAGAATGATGAATTATATATAAAAAGCATAAAAACATGGGTTGAACCATATAACATCAATCATCCAGAATTTATAATCTTCATCAACCACATCCTCAAGTTAGTAAGATACAACATATTGAGTCTCATGATTCATCAATCTTAAAGTTTCAAGCTTTCAAAATTCAATATATAACATTTATCATCATTGATCACCAAAGTTGTACTTGTAAGCTAAGTGTAAATATTACAACAAAGAATATCTAACATGAAATGAAATGTTATAAAATAAAATGAAATGAAACAACTTTCAACTTTCACAAAGCATCATATTCATAATTCATTACCAATAAGTGATAATTGCCAACTTCAAACGTCAAACTTAAATTGCCATATATTGTTTACAAAAAATATCATAATAAATATGGAAGAGTCAACAATTATAAAAACTACAAGAAACTAGAAAAGACAAGTAAATCTATATTGCTAATGCTTGGGCCTCTTGCCGCCACAAGAAATGTCTAATTTTTGAGTCTTGTTGTAAAATCAGGATCTTTCTCATTAATATCACCCTCTAAGCATTAACATAAGATAGAAAAAACATAGCATGTCAAGTCAAGATTTTGTTTGAGTGATGGGTACATTTTTAATGGGGTCATGATAGAGGAGTTCAACAACGAATGTCACTAACATCAAGGTACATAGAGGGATTGGTGCTCTTGATTAAATACGAGTTCCATACCCTAATACATGACAAAATCCAATGGAAACATTGGAATCCCCCCAATCCTAAAATCTTGAAAAACTGATAGTAATGTTAAAAATTTAAGTAAAAGGATGAAAATGAAGACTGTGAATGTCACTTTTACTTTAAGAATTTAACATTACCATGAATTGCATATCAATACTAGGGCCATAGGCTTGATCATTAAGCTGGCTCACTCAAAAATTATTTGTTTCTTTGAAAAAAAATTGCAAAAAAGGCTAGGGAGCAAAAATTTAGTTCCTGAAATTCGCTCCTTGAGGGAATGATTTCAGGAGCGCACTCCCAGGGTCGCTCCCTAAGTTAGCACGCTCCGGGCGCAGGTTCGAGGGGGGGATCCGCTCCCCCGCAACCCTGATTTCTTCCTTGAGGTAATATGTGAAGTGTTTTGGAAGAAAAAATAGTTATTGTAACAATTAATTGTAATAGAGAGAGGTTAAATGCTCCCATCATCTGATCCTATATTGGTAATGTTGGTGTTGAGACCGTCAAATAACATTCATATGTGAGAAGCTTGCTCTAATTGGACCTTGTGGGCTAATTCTCAATAGTCTAAAGATCCTCCCATTGGTGGTTAACACAGAGGGTGAAGACAAAGCAAAAGGAGTTTATGTTTAAGGTCAATTGATGTTTATGATGCGTAGAAGATATCAGCGACTTGCAACAAATGCAATGTAACATTAAACATGGATCTTAGAGGTTAGATGGTTAAATAAACTAAACCACTACGCATAGTATAAAATTGTCACGCTATGGCACAAGGGCATGCCCCCTAGGCACACCCAGACGAAGGCGGTGTTGATTTGAGGTAGTATTGGATGTGCTCTAGCCATGAAAATTGGTGGAGAGGCTAAAGCACATGAGATATCCAAGACCTAGAAATGGTTTGGGCAGATTCTACCCGGTTTAGGAAATATTCAAATAATTAATATTTTTAATGGAGTTACTAAGTCTAAACTTAAGAAAAATAAAATATTAATGGGTATTAATGTAAAACTAGGTTAGAAGGTTTCAAATGACATGGATCTAGCCAAATCTAATCTTATCCATTGATTAGAGATGAAATCTCAGCCATTGAAGGATCAACAGGAAAAGTATAAGAGGCTTGAGGGTGAGTTGGAGAATACACCAGAGTGATCAGTCATTCGATTTGCTAGAGCATGGTTTGCTAAGTAAAGTCGAATCAGCGATCAGCAGTGAGGGGCAGTGAGAACTGGACAGAAAGGCAAAGATAGTGCCGAGAGACCAGCAAAGAGGCAGAAAGGCAGACAAAGAAGCCAGAGCAAGCCACACAGAGAAAGCGCAGAGGCCAGAGGACCTGCATCATCCACGCAGAGGGTAGTAGGAGTAACGCATAGGGACCCAGAGCTTGTGCAATGCCTCAGAGGGCTGACGCAAAGGGTTCTGAGGCTGACGCAGAGCTCCAGTGTTGCTAGAGAGGATTTTGTGGGGCAGGTTTCTGATACCTAATTCCAAATAGAGAGGTATTATTGTTGGCTATTTTTCTCTGTCGGGTGAGCCAGTTTGGCACCCAGTTGTATTCAATGTTGCGAAAATTGTTATCGGGATAATATCGACGATGGGAAAAAATCACAAAAAATCGGGAAATAATCGGGAAAAAATCATAAAATACAAAAATATTCATTTCTTTTCAAATTTTTTAATATCTAAACCATCTAAAACATAAAATAAATACATTGACACATAAATATGATAAAAGAACTAATATATAAGATGTGTCATATCATTTCTAGTGCTACATCACACATAACAGTGAATTATGTCCTCAATAGTAAGTCTTGACTCCTGAGTCCCAACTCAGCTTCAAAATATCAACAAAAAATATAATAATGTATTGCATATCATCAGTCATAATGTCATATACAATGAAATGGACCAAATAACTAAAGTATAATACTACTGATTTCCTCTACCCCTCTTGCAAGAAAATGCAATAGCTTTCCCTTTCCCTCTAGATGTAGATGCCGGTGGAGTTGGCAGTGGACTCTGCTGTGCTTTAGAACCTGAAGAAGTAGGAACTAGAGGAGGTAGACCCATCCTCTACTGGTGGCAAGGTAGCCCGGGTAGGTGGTGTCACCTCCTCCTCCTATTTCTCCTCCTCCGCCTCCTCCCCCTCTACACCTTCAACTATCTCCTGCTCTAACCAATCATTAGCAGACTCCATGAGAGGCCTCTCAAGCCTCAACCCTCCATGCAATAGTGGTGTCAATCCCATCCAATGAGATGGCCTCCATATCAGGTATCCTCTCAAGTTGCCTCACCCACAATCGAAGATTGTAGTAGACGTAGACCATGTCATTAAGTCGTTGGGACTCCAACCTGTACAAAGATCATAAAATAATAATTATAACAAAAATATTGTTTAATGAATTCAAAAAATTAATTGGAAATTTGCAATATTTTAAGTTTTAAGTTTAACCTGTTGCGCTTCTTGTTGTGTATTTTTTCAAATACACTATAGTTGTGCTCGCATCCTTAGGAGCTACATATTTGGCTAAGGATTCGAATAGCAAGCTTTTGCAGATGGGGTACTCTGGCACCATAGATTCGCCACCCTGTGTCTACAACAAAATTACAAATAAAATAAATATAAGAAAAAAATGAAATTTGAAAGTTGAGGCAAAGTATGAAGTTATGAACTTGAAGAGACAATGAAATTTGAAACAAACTAAAAAACACCTGGCATTTTAGTCGTCTTATCAGTCACAGCCAACTCAAAGCCAAATGTGCCCCCTGCCATCCTGTATATCTCCATTTCTTTGGAGATTTCTGCACATTCTGCTGGAGATCGCACCATCCTCTGAACACAGGTTAAGAATCCATCCATCATCTCAACATTAAATACGAGCCCACATGGGTAAGAAAATGTGGGGTTCAGGTAGATCCCTACAACATGAATGGGACGATGGAGTGTGTTGTTCCATCGTTCATCAATCACTTCCCATAGGAGGAATTGTCTTTGAAACCCCTCATCTCCCTTATCATCATAGTAGGCCCGAATTGATTCTTTGGCCCTATCCATAGCCTCATACAAATAGCCCATTGCGGGCTTCTCACCATCAATTAATCGAAGAACCTTTACCAAAGGTTCAGTAACAGTGCACACCTCCTGCACTCCAGCCCAGAAGTCTTCCTAGTATGAAACTAATCTGCATACAGCCTCTTCCTCTGGTTTGCAACTCATTGTCAAAGAATGTCACTAATCTGAAAGAAACATTCTCTTCACATCCCACATAGAATTCAAGAGGGATTGAAGAGATATGAAACTAGTGGCAAACCGTGTAATGGCGGAGCGCACCAACTCCTTATTGTTGGTGAATTTTCTCATCAAGATCAGCACAGATGCATGATTATCTATAAATTTTGTAATGTTTTTTGATGAGTCAACAATATCTTTGATAAAGGAAAATTTTCCTATGTCTTCCAACATCAAATCAATACAATGTGTAGCAAAAGGTGTCCAAAATAAAGTACGATACCTCTCCATAAGCATCCTACCAGCAATAATATAATTTGCAGCATTGTCTGTTATGACTTAGACAACATGTTCTGCACTCACCTCCAAAATAAACACATCCAGCAAATCACATAAACTTTTTGCATCTTTAATATGTGAAGATGCATCAACAGATTTCATAAACATTGTCCCTTTGGGAGAACTAACCAAGACTTTTATAAGGGTTCTCCCCTTTTGGTCAGTCCAACCATCTGACATCACAGTGCATTCTGTTTGTGCCCATGATGCCCTAAACTCCTCCAATATTTTGGTGCAGTCAACCTTTTCATCTTGAAGAATGCAGCCTCTAAAGTCATCATAAGAAGGGATTTTGTACCCTGGGCCTTGCAATAGCATCAACAGCAAGCTGGAAAAATGGATTATTCGTTGCAACGCTAAAAGGAATATCACTCCAAAGGAGAAACTTGCTCAACAACTTGTCAGCTTGTTCTTTCTCATTTTTTTTAAGCATTGAAGTGATAGATGGTTGTGACCCAGGCGTGGTTCTAGAAACAAAAAATGATAAGACAGCTACAGGGTTGGTTGTACAAATTGATGCTGAAGTAGAACTAGTGCCACTTCCATATTCACCTCCTAACACCCTCCCTGCTAGTTGTTTCTTCATTTCTGCTTTGGCCACTCTCTCTTGCTTTAATTCTTTTAATGATCTCATGGCTCTTCGGATGATTTCCACATTTGTATTATCGCAAGGCCCTACATCATGTCCAGGGATTTGTGCAAGGTGATACTTCAATCTATAAACCCCCCCTGACATATGCTACCCACACAACTTCCAAGACAAGTTCAATCTATTAAACCCTCCATCAGGTTCACCAAATTCCCACTGAGGGTCCAATTTCCTTGGCACGTTTGTAACTTGGTTGAACTCTTGAGTTTTAATGTAAGATGAAGTTTGAACTTTGAAGTTGAACCTATGGCACAATAAGAATTGCAAACTACAAAAATTTAAAAAAATTACATACATGACACAAAACATTGAATTTTTTACAATTTAACAAACAAACAAAAACCTCAACTCAATCCAAAATGAACTCACTCCACTTTATGCAACAAAAATAAAAATAAAAACACCATTAAATCCACTCAAAAATCTTTGATAAACAATGGGTTATAGAAACCCAAGCAAAAACAAGAAAAAACCAAAACAAAATAGCCAAATTTGGTGCCCATACCTGGAAACCACGGTTTGCTGAAGAAATTTGATCCAAAAACGAAGTTCTCTTGCTTGGGATGCTAAAATCTTCAGGCTTCCTCCTCCTCTGCCCTAATAGACGCCTTCCAAGGTTCCTATTCTCCTCAACTCTCAATCCATGCTGTTGTCTGTTCAAAATGACAAAAATAATCATGTTTTCCCTTATAAAACATGATGTCTGCCACCCCCATGATAACTTCCCATCGAATCACGATAACTTCGAAATTATCGTGCTTTTTTGAAGTTTAGTCATATTTTCACCGATTTTTTGGAAGAAGAACCAAAAAATAAAAAAAACACGTAGTAATCAGGCGAGTTTATCGGGATTTTGAAAAACCTGTGATTTGTTCATGTAACTGCGATCTTCTCAACACTAGAACTTGTACTCAAGGATAGACTGCATAATAAAATAAACCCTCAGAATTGTTGCATCGGTTTTCCCACATTGCGTTTTTCCGGGGACGAGTTGTCCAAAATTAACGATGTCACTTGTGTGTTTGCTATTTCTTTCAACTGTTGATCTATAGATGGTTGAGATTGTATTGTGTTCATTTCTATGTTTATATGTCTAAATAACTTGTTCGTAATTAACAAGTAGCAGAAATAAACCAAAAGAATACAGATAAAATTTCTAACAGGTAATACTTAGAAATTTCAACATGGTATCAAAGTGTGGTTGCAGATCACAAGGCGTTCCTATTCTCCTCAACTCTCAATCCATGCCGTTGTCTGTTCAAAATGACAAAAAAAAATCATGTTTCCCCTTATAAAACGCGATGTCTGCCACCCCCACGATAACTTCCCATCCAATCGCGATAACTTCGAAACTATCGTGCTTTTTTGAAGTTAGCGTGATTTTTTCACTGATTTTTTGGAGAAGAAATAACAAATAAAAAATAAAAATAAAAAAACCGCATAGTAATCGAGCGAGTTTATCGGGATTTTGAAAAACTCGTGATTTCTTCATGTTGCCACGATTTTCGCAACACTAGAACTTGTACTCAAGGATAGACTGCATAATAAAATAAACTCTTAGAATTGTTGCACCGGTTTTCCCACATTGCATTTTTCCGGGGACGAGTTGTCCAAAAATAACAATGTCACTTGTGTGTTTGCTACTTCTTTCAGCTGTTCATCTGTAGATGGTTGAGATTGTATTGTGCTCATTTTGATGTTTATATGTTTAAATAACTTGTTCGTAATTAACAAGTAGCAGAAAAAAATCAGAAAAATACAGATAAAATTTCTAACAGGTAATACTTAGAAATTTCAACATGGTATCAAAGCGTGGTTGTAGAGCACAAGAGCGTTGAAGGCATCAGCTACAATAGAATCAGCTGTCCCGAGTGACAGAAGTTGATCCTTGCAAAAAGTGACAGAAGAAGGGTTGACGCAGACGAACTGCGTCATCAGTCTGGGCCAGAGAAAGGCCAACGTAGAGGCTGAGGAGGGCAGAAAGAGGCTCACGCAGAGACCAGGAGGGTTGACGCAGTTGGTTTGGGGAGCATTTCAGCCAGTGTCAGGATTGCGCAGATCCTAGAGGCTCGGTCCTTCAGTTGTTGGGGCTTAGGAAGCTCTGGGCAGTTTGCGAGGAGTGAAGATGGTGGGGTGTTGCTGTTGTCAAGACAGAACAGTAACTAACAGGGCAAAACCAAGGTAGAGGGAGTCACTACCTAGGCAGATTTCTAGCCAAGAAATCCTGATCAATGTTGCAGGTGCATAGGAGATCGGAGAGGTGCGACTCAACAGTTGGCAAGCGGATTTCCACTAGGGAAATTGAGACGCAGAGGGAGTCAAAGAGAGAACTTCCAAAGGGAAGTAGAGACTCGGAGGAGTCAAAAAGAAAAGCGAAGATGCCAGATGACGATTGTGCCATGAGTGCTCATGTGCCTCTAGAGAAGAGGTGGGGAGATATCGAGTTGTAGTAAAGAAGACTACAGGCGATGATGGGGCAGATCCTTAAGGTACCCAAACTCTTGGATCAAATCCAGCTACGGGAGCCCCAAAGAGAGTGGCAGGATGGCGGATGTCGGTAGAAACGGATGCGGATGAAGCGGTAGAGAGTGCTACAGTGTAGTAGTCCCGGGCAGCGCAGAGCTAGCAGGCTGCAGCAGTGCGACAGGCACAGAGGAGCCCGCAACAGTGTAGGATGGCACAGATAGGTTTGTGGCGGTGCGAGAGGCAGGGAGTTGCAACAACGCAGAGGCAGTAGAGGGAGCACTTGATATCGGCAGAGAGAGCTTCAGCATCAGGAGTGTTTCTAGCCTGACAGGGATGTCAGTAGTTGGGTGGATCAGTTACTTACTTCTCAGTAACTGAGTAGCAGTGCAATAGCAATTGGCAATAGCACGATGCAACATGATGAGAGGGGGTTGCAGAGCAGATGAAGTGTCAGGAGAAAGGACCAGCAACAACACTAATGTAGAGGGAGATGACGTACGGATGCAGAGGGAGTTGTCGTACGGATGCAGCAGTGGCAGGGGCAAGGTCATTGGCAGTAGTACAGGATGCAGCACTGCAAAGGATGTTGGGCGAGGAGGCTTAGCATCAGCACAGGTACCGGTGCCATATAATCAAAGTGATGCTAAATGTGGAGTATTACTAAAGCACAGTCCTCGCTAAGAGGGAGTGTTCATTTGGGGTAGCATCAAATGTGCTCTAGCCAAGAAAATTGGTGGAGAGGCTAACGCACATGAGATCTCCAAGACCCAGAAATGGTTTGAGCAGATTCTACCCGGTTTAGGAGATATTAAAATAATTAATATTTTTAGTGGAGTTCCTAAGTCTAAACTTAGGAAAAATAAAATATTAATGGGTATTAATATAACTGGGTTAAAAGGTTAAAAATGACATGGATCAAGCCAAATCTAATCTTAGTCGTTGATTAGAGATGTAATGTCGGACATTTAAGGACCAATGGGAAAAGTGTAAGAGGAGGCTTGAGGGTCAGTTGGAGAATACACCAAAGTGATCAGTCATTCGATTTACTAGAGCAGGGTTTGCCAAGTAAAGTCGAATTAGTGATCAACAGCGAGGGGTAGTGAGTACTGGACAGAGAAGCAGAGATAGTGCCGAGAGACTAGCGCAAAGGCAGA
The DNA here is from genome assembly GCA_000404065.3 of Pinus taeda. Classification (NCBI taxonomy): domain Eukaryota; kingdom Viridiplantae; phylum Streptophyta; class Pinopsida; order Pinales; family Pinaceae; genus Pinus; species Pinus taeda. Next base: position 135,413 of record APFE030463450.1, on the reverse strand, counting down.
GGGGCAGACGCAGAAACCAAAGCAAGCCATGCAGAGTGCAGCAGAGACAGCGCAGAGGCCAAAGGGCCTGCGTCATCCACGTAGAGGGCAGTAGGAGTGACGTAGAGGGTCCCAGAGGTTGCGCAGTGCCTCAGAGGGTTGACGTAAAGGGTTCTGAAGTTGATGCAGAGGCCAGGATGGCTGACGCAGAGCTTCAGTGTTGCTGGAGAGGGTTTTGTGGGGCAAGTTTTCTAAATACCAGATTCCGAATAGAGAGGTATTATTGCCGGTTATTTTTCTCTGTCGGGCGAGCCAGTTTGGCACCCAATTGTACTCAAGGATAGACTATATAATAAAATAAACCCTTAGAATTGTTGCACCAATTTTCCCGCATTGGGTTTTTCTAGGGACAAGTTGTCCAAAAATAACAGTGTCACTTGTGTGTTTTCTATTTCTTTCATCTATTGATGGTTGAGACTGTATTGTGTTTATTTCGATGTTTATATGTTTAGATAACTTGTTCGCAATTAACAAGTAGGAGAAATAAACCAGAAGAATACAGATAAAATTTCTAACAGGTAATACTTAGAAATTTCAACAGGCAGGGTGCCCGAAAACCCAAAGGTGACTTGCACGACACGGTGACATGCAAGCTGGGTGACATGACAAGTGGACTGGCCAAGGCGTGCACGAGTGTGGACTGAACGATACGGGCGAGGGGTGACACGACCAGCACAAAGGCATTGGTTGCCACAATGTGTGAGCAAAGCATGAGACGTGTGAGTGAAGGAAACAATAGACAAGAATTTAGTGTGCGGTGCATGACAAGTAAACGCATGTGCCCTGGGCGTACCCAAGCGAACGAAGTTTTTGGGCACGTTGCAAAGTTGGTTTTCTAGGTTGTTTGGGGTGCTGAATTTTGAGTTTCTACTAGTCTAGGTGTCGACCTTTAGATGGGGCACACCCTGGCTACGGAACTTGGTGTTCTGGGCAAGTGCGTTGAGTTGGGCCAATGACCACCATGTCTTGTAAATTTGGGTAGTGCTGAGGTTTAGTCGTGGTTGGCCCCTTGTAAACTGTTGTAACATCATTTGAAGTTGATAAAAGAAGTTTTGGGGAATTGTTGGGAGTTCCCCCTCCCATGTATATTGTTGTGCACTTTGTGAAATTTTATTTATTGCAACTACTGGAAATTATTCTTCTAATTGAAAATTTAATTATATGGTTTATTTGCTACGGCAAATAACGAATAAAATCACAACTGCAATTTTCACCATTAAAATACTGTGAAAAATATAATGGTGGAAGCTAAGAAATTCTAGCACACAATAATTTCGACACAGTTATTTTTGGACAATTGTCCCTAGAAAAACCCAACTTGGGAAAACCAGTGCAACAAATGAGGGTTTTATTATTAATCTTCAGCAACAATTTTGAGTACAATAATTTAGATGCCCAACTAGCAATCTAATCTGAGGAAAATACTGGCAAAATATCATGAGAATTTCTTCTCACCCCACAGCTATTCTCTGTCTCTAAAACTACCTCCGTAGCCTCTGCACTAAGCTCCCTACATCACCCTCTGCGAAGCTTACGCTGGCCCTCTGGAAATTTCAGCGTTCATTCTTTTGCCTCTCCCAGGAACTCGAAATCTTCCTCCCGGAAAGTTGTTGCCCTCTTCCACCTGCTACTCACCATGTGGCTCTATCTTTTGTATTGAGCTTCTGTTACTAAGAAAATCGAACTGCCTGGGAAACTGAGTATCTACACTGGATGATCTCTCCATCACCAGATGGACTTCCTCTTATAATACATTGTTGGAGCACCAACAAACAAGATTAAAACTTAATGGATCATCTTTGGATCGATCCGTGTGAGTTTCTAGATGATTCAAACCTTATCTCAATTACTATTGATTGATTAACCATATTTCCTAAGTTTAGACTTAGGAAATATTTAAAAATCGGTTAATAATCTAATTGAGACACTTCTAAATAGAATTTCCAGAAACGATTTTTTGATTTTGGATATCTCATGTATTCTTGCCTCTCCACAAATTTTGTGGCTAGAACACATCCGATGCTAAAAAAACTAACAATCCCTCTTAGCAAGGAATGTGTTCTAGTGCTACTGCACACCCTGTCGCTGCATCCCAAGGAAAAACCGTACAACAGGAGAAAGGCACAGAAATCAAGGAAGAGGGAGAGCAAGTTTTGGGCACATTTTTCGAGGCTGGCCGTACAACATTCAATGTTGTTTTATTGTTGTAAAAATTTATGTTTTGGCTATTTGCTGATTGGCACAATTTTAGAGGTGGAGTTCAAGCACGGAAATCGAGATAAGTTGTAATTTGTGGTTGTTGGAATTTTTAATGTGTATTTCAGTTTCTCTGTAAATTTTCAGAAATAAAGAAAAGCTCTCAAATTGGTTTTCCCCAAGATTTATAGAGGGTTTTTCCAGGGTCACATTGACCAAAAATCACTGTGTTATTTTTTGTGTGGCTGTCATAATTTTGTTGTGCTTTATTTCTGAAATTTCAGTAGTTGTGAAATCTTTAAATTTGTGTTTTCAGAAAAAATATTATCATTTCCAGATTTTAGAATTTTTATCATGCTTGGATTTAAAACTAAATGCATGGAGTGATAAGGAAAACTGATAACCAGAGTGGGGGTTGAAATTTCTTCGAAGACTTGATCGATTCCTGATCAAGGAAAGACTACTTGACCATGGTCTTAATCACAGACAATGGGTGGGATCAGGAGGCATCTCTGATCATTTCGCAATATATATGGAAATCTACGGAGGGCAGGGAAAACCCAAGGGTCCTTTTAAGTTTTTCTCTACATGATTAAAGGATGCTTCTTATATACGCATGGTCACAGATTTTTGGAAGACAAATCCCCCAGTTGCTAGAGGGAACATAGCTAAAGTTTTTGCTCACAATCTTACCGAGCTGAAGAGGCTTTCCAAAATATGGGCACATAACAAAAGGGTCGAGGATGATCAAACCCTGAGAAAGGCAAAATGTGAAATAGCAGAATTTGAAAATGATCTAGGTGGGGCATACAGCTCCATAGAACACAAGGAAAGAATCTCATCTTGCTATGCAACTAGAGGGAAAATCTTAAAGGACCGTGAAGAAGCTTGGAGGCTGAGGAGTAGGGCGATCTGGCTACAAGAGGGTGATGATAACACAAAATTTTATCACAAATATGTAAATGGGAGGAAAGCAATAAATACCATTTGGCAGCTCTCGGATGATCAAGGCTTCACTATAAACACTTTCCCTCAGTTGGCATCATTGGTATCCTCTCATTTCAAAAAGATTTACAGAGCTCCCCCCGATGTCAACCTTGCTGAAATAATACAAGTGGCTCAGCTCTTTCACGCTTTGTGGAACATGAGGATGCCAGGGAACTGACTATGGAAGTCACTCTAAGGGAACTGGAAGCCACTCTCAAGTGGTTCAAGAAAGATAAGAGCCCTAGGCCGGATGATTGGTCGATAGAGTTCTATCTAGCTTTCTTTGAGATTCTTGGCGCAGACCTCCTCAAAATCGTTGAGGATTCCGGAAATAACAGCAAAATGCATCCTCCTTTCATCTCAACCTTCATTGTGCTCATCCCCAAGACCGATAATCCGACCACCTTTGACGATTAAAGACCAATTTATTTGTGCAAATGCATTTATAAGATCATGGCTAAACTTATAGCCAATCGGCTAAGGCCCATCTTATCCAAACACATACCTCTGGAGCAATTTGCCTTCCTACAAGATCGCCAAATACATGAGGCTGTGGGAACAGCTCATGAGGTATTACACTCTATGCATGTCATGAAAATCAAAGGTATGATTCTTAAGGTTGATCTCACTAAGGCTTTTGACAGAGTTTGCTGGTTGTGCTTAAGAATGTTGTTAACCCACCTAGGGTTTCCTTTTGTTTTCATTAAATGGATTATGAGTTGCATCACTAACATACCATTCAGTGTTCTGGTTAACGGAAGCACTTCTCCTTTCTTTCATTTTGAAAGAGGTCTCCACCAGGGTTTCCCTCTGTCACCATTACTTTTTCTCCTCATTATGGAAGGGCTCAATAGACTAGTCAAAGAAGAATTCAGAAGGGGCAAACTGAAAGGCATAAAAATCACAGATGAATGCATCTTGACACATCTGTTATTTGTGGACGATGTCTTGATATTCCCCAATGGTGGCATTGGGGACTTGACGAACATGAAGAATACTCTCTTTATTCACATCGGCTACCGGAATGACTATAAACTGCAACAAGTCTACTTTGATAGTGGTCGGATGCTCCCAGCATGAGATTCATTATGCTCTTCAAAGATTTCGGTTCTCCCTCCTAATACTGGAGGAGGGTCTCAAATATCTAGGATACAAGCTGAAGCCCTTGGGATACAAAATAGCAGACTGGATTTGGCTTATTGCAAAGATGGAAAAGCGACTCAACATCTGGTATTATAAATATATATCCAAGGCTGGTAGACTTATTCTCATTAAAAGTGTACTGGAGGCTACTCCAGTCTATTGGATGTCCCTAGAATGAATTCCCAGGGGCATCCTCTCCAGGATACAGGCCTTAAGCTGCAGATTCCTTTAGAAGGATAGACAGACGGGAAAACATTTTGCATGGGTCAAGTGGGAAGCTCTAAACTTGCCAAAGAAATGGGGCGGTTGGGGCATTAAGAAGCTGGAGGATTTCTCCTCAACACTGGCAGCAAAACTTGGTTGGCAGCTAATTACAACAAGAAGTCTTTGGACAAAGGTGGTTGTCTCTAAATATATCGCCCCGTTGCAAGTGATGGACTGGCTAAGATTGCGTCAAAGGCTCTCCACTGGGATATCGATCATATGGAAGGTTGTAATCAAGTCCCTGGACTCCATCAGAGCAGGCATTACTTGGAAAATACAATCTGAATCGACTGTAAGGATTGCGCTGTGTTGACCATAATGTGTCAATGACCCATAGCAGTACACCCCCTTTTTCGCAAAAGGGATAGCGCTTGATCAATGTGTCCATGTCGTTCGACTATCGTCATCAGCCTAATCATGTTATATTGTAAACCCTTTCTGCATGTGTAAATTGTAAATAATCTCACGAGATCTGTGTCGTGTATGTAATTGCCTAGGTAAACCTAATTTTTTGTTGACAATCTACATTCCAGAAAGTTTTTTCTCACCGATCCATGATCAGCAGAATTTTCCTTCAGCCTTACCCCAAAGTCGGAATGGATTTTGTCACCAGAATGTTAGGGAAGTCCTAGTGTGCTAGATCGAGTCTATGTAAAAGTGATTTGGGAATAATCCTAACTATTTGGTTAGGTTATTTTATTACAAATTGCTTGACCTGCTAGATTATATTTGTGTCACAGAACTGGGTAGTCTGTGAGGGTCTTGTTCAAATGGGTTTTCCCCCTTGAGATGTAAAAATCATGATGTAAAATGTCTTGAGGATAAATAATTTATCCGCTCATAGGTCATAGGTCCTATATAAATTTAAATTTTCCAGAAATAAAATTCGTCGATCCTTTAAAAAATTAAATCTTAACTGGTCCAGGGACTAAGGTTAGTTGATTATTTTGCTAAATTTTATGTCTTAGGTCCCTGGGGTTAAGTCAAATTCAAAGTTTTGAGGAAATAAATGAAAAAAAAAATAATTTTTAAATTTATTAAAATGCATTTAATTGAAAATTTCGAAATTTCCTCAAATATTTAAAAATTCGACAAATGAGATTAAAAGAAATTTTGATCCTCATCAACGGTCGAGATCATTTTGACAAGGATCACTCGAACTAGCCATTGGAAGATTTATCTTTAAATAGAGGGTCATTTTGTCAGTCAGAGTATCCGATCTTTTTATCGTGTACTAAGCAAAGAGCTCTCTCTTGTAATCTTTTTCTTGAGCAATAAAGAAAGACTTTGGGGTTGACTTCTGTTGGTGTTATTCTTAATGGAAATGTTGTAAGATATATTATTTTCATGCATATATTTCTTTTTGGCCATTGATATAGCTTTCTGAAGAGTGATCTAAGTACAGGTATCTTACTCAGTCGCTAGGGTTTGAATGGTAATTTAAGTTTTGAATATAATAGCAGGTATCTCTATTAGATCTGACTTTTATTATTGTTTTCTCGCTCTACGTTGACAGTTGAATCGAGTTTTGCAGGAAAATCCTTGATTATTAGATCATCAAGCGTTCGGGGAAGTTCTCGGTTGAGCCAGCCAACTCTCGATCCGCATTTTCTGAAGAGCCCAGCTTAAATTTGATCCCGGGCTTATCATAAGATATTTTTATGGGTGATGCATGAAGGGTTTCAAGCTTAGCACCTCCTAAAATTCAAAAAAAAAAATTGTGCTAAATTGTTAGATCTAGCTGTTGAGAGCTACAGATCATCAGATCTGAGAGCGGAGTCGGACTCATACTCCCTGGATCTAATAGATCAACCATTTTTGTATATAGATGTATAATTTTCTTCAGTTCTCTAACCTCTGGGGTTTCATTTATTTTTGCATATTCGGGTTTTGGTTGTTTATTTTTTCAGGTACAGGCTGCAGATCTGACGCTGAAGGTTGTGCATAATCTAGATCTAAGCCCTGGAGGGTAAGAACTGGATCTCTGGAGGTCCATCAGCATCATTTTGTTCAGGGAATTAATTTAGTTTTCAGAACTGGAATTTAAATCTGGAATTTCAGTGAGGCTCAAATCTAAAGCAGAGAGTTTTAAATTTTTAAAATCTGGAATTTTTAAGGGTTTCAAGAAATCTAAAGCAGAGCGGTTTAAAAAAAGATTATTAAGATTTTTGGAAAATATTTGTAGGTTCTGGTGAATTTTTTTTAGATTGATCATCAGCCTGGTGGGGTTTCATGCTGCATAAAAATTTCGAAATTTTTTTTAGGGCCCGCAACCTTTTGTTGTTGCCTGGGTTCCCCCGTCCCCATTTTTTGCATTTTTCTTATTCTGGCAGACTTTGGAATTTTTCTTTGTTGTTGTAGCCACCCTCAATCGCTGCTCCAACTACAAAAAACGCATCAAAAAAGGCAGCTCTTTCTCCTCTGCATCCCAGCTACATCTTCTCTCACAGTACATAACCCTCAACTTCCCTATGCAGCCTATCTCTCCCCTTCTTCCTTAACGCACTCCTCTCCTCGTCTGCGTTTTTATCTTCCCAAATTCGCTGCCTCTCTCCCTAAATCCGTGCTGCCAAATCCAAGCCATCTCTGCTCGCTCCTACGTCTTATTTTTCCCCTTCACCGTCCAGCTCCATGCGCATAAACCTCAGCCCGATCCCTTGCCCTCCTCATCGCTCTTCCTCTAGCCCGAGCTACCACCATCCCTTTCATTATCCATGCTATCTGCTCCCTACGCAACCTTTCTGCCTGCCTCACGCCATCTCTCACGCTGCCAGCATACCCACAATTGATCTTCCCCTCATTTTCCGCAGCCTCCACCTGCGATTCATATCCCTCTTCTAACCTACATCCCCATCCTCTTGCGTTGTCCTCAGATCTCTGTCCGTCGAGCTCCATCTTCCTCGCCGTCGACTTCCTCTGCTGTCGTCTAACCTAGAGCAATAGGAAATAAGCATTATCGAATTTTTTGATGTTTCATTTGATTATGTTTACGATTAGGGTTAGATTCTTAATTTGATTTTACTTATTTTCTATTAAAATAAAAAATAAAAAAAATTCGCTTTTGTTTATATATATAGGTTAGGGTTTTTCATTCTGTTGATTGAGTCTTAGGCTAGGTTGTGGTTTTTCATTTAGTTAAATTTTTTGACTTTTGAATTTTAACTTTTGATTTTTTGAGTTTTTCTTTTCATTTAGTTTATTTGATTTAGTTTCATTTCATTTTTTGCAATTTATTTTTTTATTTAATTTTTAATTTAAAAAAAATAATTAATCTAAAAAAATATCCTAAACATTAAAAAAATTAATCTAAAAAATATATATATATAAATTTTTGAAAGTCTTTAAAAAATTTTTAAAAATCCAAAACATTCAAAAATATAAAATTAGAGAAATTTTAAAATATTAAAAATTTCTAAAAAGATTTTGTGACTGAGAATAAAAAAAATTAAGTGGTTTTTTTTCGCTTAAACTTTAGAATTTTTAATGTGGCCTATGGCCAATTAAAAATTTTGATTTTTTTTAACCCTTTGATTAAATTAAGTTCCTAAGGAATAATTAAAAAAATTTAACCTAAAGTTCCTTAGTGTCATTTGGTCATTAAGTGCTAATTTTTATGATTTTCCTATAGTCTAGCACGATAAATCATATTGACTTTTCTAGATCTTGTCATTAGCACTAATAATTCTAAATCTGGAATTTTTTGCATGTGATACTGTTGGGCGTTTTCGTGGATTATTTATGAATGTCACTTTTTGTCACATATTGAAAATCATTCTGATAGCTTGTTTTATTGATGGTAATTCAAATATCGAAGGAACTGGTCTAAAATTATTTCTATCTTGTGCTCGTGTCTTGTTTACTTTGATGCTATGTTGCAGGAAACGTGAGGCAAGAGGGTGTCTCTGTATGGAAACGAGTACGAAACGCTAAAACAAGTTTGGTACGACCCTGAAACGCGTTTCAGGTCGTACTGCCACGTTTCACGAAATTGAAACGTGGTCAGTACGGCCTGAAACGCGTTTCACGGCCATATGACCCACGTTTCAGCATTTACTTGTGTTTTTTCTTTATTTATTTATTTTTTTCTTTTTGTTTTCTAATCTATTCTTACGTTAGCCTAGTGACTTCTAGTTGCTTCTAGATGCCTGTCTAAAGTTATAAAAGTGAATTTTTGCCCTAGTGTTGATATGCAGTTCATGGTAATGTTAAATTCTTAAAGTACTTTTACTTAAATTTTTAACATTACCATGAAATGACTCAGGATGTTTGAGAGTGGTTTCACCCTCATTGGATTTCAT
>APFE030463450.1:91252-108716 GCA_000404065.3 Pinus taeda | reverse complement strand
AGATTTTTGGCATACTTGGACTGAGAGAGAAAGATGTGATTCTCAGTCTGCCAAACTTCAATCCCCAGACAGTAGTGAAGAAGTCCCAAGTCTATCATATCAAAGGTTCTGCATAAGTCTTGTTTGATCCCATGGATCAAATGTGCAGAGTTGCCAGTAATGATAACGTCATCTACATAGACAACCACAAATAAGATATCATCACCAGTATGCTTGATATACATATTTGCATTAGATGGGCTCCGCTAAAAACCATGATCTGTCAGTTACTGATCAATTTTCATGTACTAAGTCCGAGGAGCTTGTTTCAATCCATAGAGAGCTTTAGCTAATCTACACACTTTCTATTCTTGACCGGCAATCTTAAATCCTGGAGGCTGTGTCATGTAGACTTCTTCCTGTAAGTCACCATTTAGGAAAGCACTTTTTACATCCATCTGATGAACTTTCCATTTAAACTGAGCTGCTAGGGCAAGGACAAGTCGTATGGTACTCATTTTGGCTGTAGGAGCAAAAGTCTCCTCATAGTCAATGCCTTCCTTCTGTGAGAATCCTAGATCCACAAGACGAGCTTTATACTTATCTAGAGTTCCATTGGCTTTGTATTTCACTTTATATACCCATTTGTAGCTAATGGGCTTTTTCCTTCAGGAAGATCAGAAAGGGTCCATGTGTGATTTTTCTGAAGACTTTGGAATTCAACATCCATAGCCTGTTCCCACTCAGATATACCCTTAGCCTCTGAGTAAGTTTGAGGCTCAAAGACACTGTGTAGATTAGCCATAAGAGCAAAGCTTACTATAGACTGTTGTTTTCTCTTATGTCTAGAAGTTCGTCCTTCACGGAGTTCATCATCCCTGAGATCACCAATGGTTTTAGCCCACCATTTTGGGCGAGAAGTAGAGGAACCAATATCAGGAGGAGATGGAGAAGGTTCAGAAACAATAGGGGCAACAAGAGAAGGATTATTTTCCGAAGGAAGTTCAGGTAGGGTATTGTCAGACACTGATGCTGCATCATCCCTCCCATCAGGTGGACTTACTGGAAGAAGAACACTGTGAGGTTGATCCTTAGAACACTGCTCAGAAGAAGAAGACTGAAAGAATCCTCTGTCTTCATCAAATACCACATCCTGACTGAAGCTAAGACGACCAATGGCTATATCTATTAGTCTGTAAGCCTTGTGATGATCACTGTACCCTGTCATCATGAGTTTCTGGCTTTTGGAATCCAACTTAGAGCGCTTAGCAGCTGGAATCCAAACATATGCAATTGAGCCAAAAACTTTGAGGTGACTGATCTTCGGCTTACGGCCAGACCAAACCTCTTCGGGAGTCTTCCCTTTTAAAACCTGAGTGGGTGATCGGTTAAGGAGATAAACAGCAGTAAAGACTGCTTCAGCCCAGAATTTATTTGGAACATTCTTGTGTTGTAACATGGAGCGAGCCATTTCAACAACTGTGCGGTTGCGGCGTTCAACAATACTGTTCTGCTGAGGAGTGTAAGGTATAGTGAACTGGCGTTTTATGCCATGAGTATCACAGAAATTGGAAAAAACAGAAGAACAAAATTCCCCCCCGTTATCTGTCCTAAGAGTCATGATATTACAGCTAGACTCTTTTTCCACTAAGGTTTTAAAACTTCTGAAATATACTAAATGCATCAGATTTATATTTTAGAAAATATACCCACATCTTTCTACTGAAGTCATCTACAATAAGCAAAAAATATTTGCAAGCAGTGATAGAAGATGTATTCATAGGACCACAAATATCAACATGAATTAATTGGAGTACCTTAGAAGCGCGCCAGGATTCCCCATTCGTGAATGAAGAACGATGTTGTTTGCCAGCTTGACAAGCGCCGCATATGCCCAACTGCTGAGTTTGAATATCAGGTAACCCGGACACAAGTCCTTCCCGAGAAAGCTGAGAGAGATACTGCATGTTTAGGTGCCCATATCGCTGATGCCATAGAGTGCTGATAGGAGAAACACGAGCTGCTAAAGCCACTTCGGGAGAATCACCAGTGTCAAGAAGCCTGTATAACCATGATCTTCTAGGCCAACAGCAACGGTAAGACTAGTCTCCCTGTCGATAATAGAGCATTTATGCACGCTGAACACTACATCAAGCTGAGGAGAGTTCCTCATAATCTGACTGACAGACAACAGATTAATTTCCATACCAGGAGCATAGTACACATTCAGGAAGATGAGTGTGCGGCCACCAGACTGGATTTGAACTGTACCTCTGCCAACCACTGTGTATTGTTCACCTCCGCCAAATACCACGGAATCACTGAAAGGTGAGAAGTCAATAAACCAGTCACGCCTGTGAGAAAAATGGCGTGATGCACCAGAGTCAATGTACCAGGCAAAAGATGGAACATGATCTGAAGACCTTTTAGTCATAAAGGCGTAAAAGGCAGAATCTGTCTGCTCGGAATGTTCTGCAACATTCGCTATCTGATGGAGCCCTCCCTGTTTCTTCTGTTCATAAGCAATCCTCTGTCGGCAATCTTTCTTCATGTGGCCAAACTTGTGACAGTAATTACACTGCACATTTTTCTTCCTAGCAGGATCAAAAGACTGAGAAGAACCTTTCTGTTGAAAGGACTGAGAGAACTGATATTTGGCAGCAAAAGCATTTTCTGAGGAGGTTGATGCTGCACTACTACCAAACTGTTGTTTCCAACGATCCTGCTGCATGAGTTTGGTGCATAATTCTGGAAACTTCAGATCAACACTAGGGGCAGTAATGTTGAGTGTTTCTATGAAGTGCTCATAAGATTGTGGTAGACTTTTCAGGGTGATGACTACCATATCTTCTTCCTCCATGGTGCGACCAATGGCTTCGAGCTAATCTCGAATGTCTTTAATCTTGTTGAGATGTTCCTGTAAAGACATATGTTCATCCATCATGATGGAGAACAACTGATTTTTGAGAAAGAAGGCTCTGCTCTTGTCGGGTGTCTCGTGTAATTCCTTCAATTGTTGCCAGATTTCAACAGCTGTCTTGCCAGAAGGAATCTGCGGTAACTGATCATCAGTCACAGAGAGCTTGAGGAGCATAACAGGCTCTCGATTTCGATCATCAAACTTATCTTGATCCGTGCCAGTTATACCAGGACGGAGCTCTTTGTTGAGCACGAGCTAATCAAGATGCCTATATTCAAAAATGGTCAACATTCTCTGTTTCCAGATGTTGTAATTCGTGCCATTAAAGCGCTGACTGCCTTCCAGCATCAGATTGGTGAGCGAAGCCATCTGCACCTTTTCCAAGACACAGAAAATACCAGAGAGAAAAAAAATCGGCACAAATTTTTAAACTGATTGGTGCTGATGTGATATAACCAGAAATTGGTCTGAGAAGCGGGTTCAAGAAATGATGTATAGCACGATCTTTTACCAAAATAACTGACTTTCAGCAGTACCCATAAACCGAGAGGGTTCAACAAGCATTTCCAGCATAGATTTTGAAATTTCAGGTGAATTTTGAAGGCTAAAACAGCTGACAGAGCCACAAATTTGTGGGGCCGAGTGCTAACGGTGGCATAAATTTTGGCGGAATGCTGAACAATACAAATGTGATACTATAAACCTGTTATGAGTATACCATATACGATACACTTGATAAAAATATACCAGATGCGATAAACCTGATACATATACCGGTTACGATAAACCATAAACGGGCACACGCGTGATGTAATATACCTGTTACGTGATACGTTATACGTTATACCATATATGTTATACGTTATACGTGATACGTGATGAATAGGACTGCATACGGGCACGCTAACAGACACGGGTACGTAAGCCAGCCAAACAGTGTCCGAGCAACAAAGTGCGAGTGCACATGAACCCTCAGTAGTCGACTGCTGAAACAAGAAAAATTTAACCGAAAAAAAAAAAAAAAAAAAAAAAAAAAAAAAAAAAAAAAAAAAAAACTTTGTATGCATGTACCCGAATGATACGACAAATCAGCGGCCGTCTATTCTGTTTTATGTAGATTGTTGAGCGAAAAAAAAAATTTGAAATGTACCTACTCGGATCTGGTTCTCAGACTTTCAACGCCGACTTATTACACAGAGGCACCCCGCTATTCGCCAGTTTGTTCAACGGCGAACTCGTGCTGTATTTTACGTTCTGGAGAAGCAACTGACAGCAGCAGCAAAAACGCTAACGCCTTTGTTCATACAGTGGTCGGGCGTCCAAAAAAAAAAATTCACACGCAATCTTCTGGGATTGATGCCAACAGCTGGGATCCGCTCCGCTAGAAAGAAAAAAAACTGGAATTCGCACCAACAAAGAACGTGCCAAAAAAAAAATCGCAGAACCCTCGGCTCTCGTAATTTCCACAAAACAAAGAATCCACTTCTGTATCGAGATAGACGACTGTAAGCGTTTATCACAGTGAGCAGAGCCGAAGCTAAGACTCAGTGAAGGCTATCTGACTTACAGAGGGCTCGACCTTAGAAGGGATTGACAGAAAGAACTCAAAAGGCCTGGCTCTGATACCATAAAACAGTGCGAAACACGCATATGGATTTCCAAATGAGTTGATTGATAGATTGAGCAACAACACTCAATAATAATACAGAGATATTTACAAAGATAGAAACATCAAGTTTCTATGTAAAGAATCAGTTTCATCTAAGAAACTGCTAAAAGAATAAAATTAGCACCAGCTAAAAGAATGAGCATTAAACTAGAATAGTATTATTCTAATACGTTCATGAATTACTTGTATTATATTACCAAGTCGTTTTCTTCGAATTCATTTAAGTTATCCGAGTTAGATAGTAGTAAAATGGCACTTGATGTCAAGTGCTCTGTTTGATTCCCGCAGACGATTACCATGTCTTTGTCTAACTTCAATTCATCGTTTTCTTTGTAAACTTTCCTTCTTTAACTTTTGTGTTAGATAGATTCTATTCTTATATTCTATGTGTCAATATGCCATATTTTAGACCAACTCTTGTATTTTCGCATAACCTAGGATCTCATTAAGCGAATTAGTTTCATCCACCCAAAATCTCTAAATTTATATAGCTTTAACACGTCATCATTAGCCTAGAATATTATAAATGTAAGATTGAATATTATTTTAGACATGAAGGGTAAGAAATACCCCTTGAGGCTATTGGAGACCAGCCAAATAGTTGTTGATTTTAGGTAGCATCAGATGTGCTCTAGCTCCGAAATTTTGTGGAGGGGCTAGAACACATGAGATCTCCAAGACCCAGAAATCGTTTAGAGAAATTCCACTTGGATTGCCAGTTATTAAAATAATTAATATTTTTAATGGGGTTCCTAAGTCTAAACTTAGGAAAATAAAACTATTAATGAGTATTAATAAAAATATGGGTGAGAAGCTTCTAAGTGACGAGGATAAAATCTAATTTAATCTTAGCCATTGATTAGGGACTTAATCTTGGCCTTTGATTCATCAACAGGAAAAGTATAAGAGGAGGCTTGAGGGTCAATTGGAGATACACCAAGTTGATCAATCAGCTCGATTTTTCTGGAGCGTGGTTTGCTGAGAAAATCGAACTAGTGATCTGAGTTGCACTGAGAGGGGCAGAAGCAGAGATTTGGATCAGAGAGGAAGTTCTGAGCCGAAGAGTACATAGCAGAGTGGCAACTTGAGCATCAGGGAGACAGTGCAGAGATCTACGCAGCCCAGGAGGGTCTCTTGGAGTGGCAATGCAGAGGATTCGTAAGAAGTCCGAGATTTTGTTGGAGAAGCAAGGTTCGAAGTCGGGAGGGCTGTACAACAATCTTCCTCCAGCAAATCGATCCAGCAGAAGGGGTGACGCAGTCTTTTGAAGATAAGACGTTGGCCCACGCAGTGATTGTGTAGGGACTTCACAGTATCTGCCGGGAGGAGCTTGATCGCTCATTGGATCAGTTGTGAAATGAGGAACGAGGTAAAACCCTCGTATGTATTTCTTGTTGCTGTGATTTTTCTGAAAGGTTAGCCGGTGTGAGAGGCAACTTGTTGTACTCAGATTCTGCTTGCCTAATAATACAAACTCTCTATCTATTGCACCGGTTTTCCGACATTGGGTTTTTCTAGGCACATGTTGTCCAAAAATAATGGTGTCCCTTGTGTGTTTGTCTCATCTATCGTTTCAGTTTATGAATTGTATGTCAGTGTAGTCTGTAGTAGTCTTTTTCATCACCGTTTATAAATTAAATAACTTGTTGAATGAAATAACAAGTAGGAGATGCTAAACCAATGACTGCAGTAGGATTTTTGTTTGTAAAGATTCAGAAATTTTCACAATAGCCTGAAGCGGAAGGACTTCTTCCTCAATGAATGCTTTTTTAACTGTTCTGTAGTCACTAGAACAGTTAGGGAACCAACAGAGTCAATGGTAAGTTCCATGTGGCTCTTCAAGATGAAGAATGTTGTGGATGGAAGCATTGAAAATTTCAAGGCAAAGTTTGTGGCTCTGATACCATGTGATATTTTACACACACATGTACAGGGATACACATGATCGAGAAGTAGTGAATTGCTACATTCATTAAATGATGCAATCTATCCTAACTCCCAAACACCTAACTATTAACCACTTTATTACTGGCTACATTAGATGCCCTATTATTACATCACTTTATTCGTGAGTATTTATTATTCATCTAAGTCCTATGTTCTATGTATGACAATTTTCTCCAGGGTTTTCTGTCTATTTACCAGGGCAAAGTGGTTGATCAGGTTAGCCATTGTGCCCTGTGCCATAGGGATGTTTTAACTGCAGAAAAATTACTACAGCAGGGAAAAATTAGGGATGTTCTCAGTCTAACCATATCTTCCTGCACAGAATCAAAGCAGTTAACCGTTGAATGCAGTGTTGGATTGTGTATCTCCTCTCAGAGTTGTAGAGAGAAGATGAAGCAGATCTTCATCCTTACAATGATTATAACAAGAGCATATCTTCATACTTTGAATCAGAGATAGATCAGATAGAAAAGAGAAGAGGTGCTGATCTGAGAAGAGAGGTGCTGGTCTTAAGTCCATTTTGGATGACATGCAGTTTGATTTGTGGCCTATATCTGCAGGTCGGAAAGGTAATTTTTCCTGGAGATCGTTCTTGCACATGCTAGGCATTCAGTTAAGCAGTCATGACCAGCATGGAGATACTATATTGCATACTTTGTTTCAGCAGTTATCTGTCTTCAGATATGCATGCTTACCTTGGCCCAACGTGGAGTTATTCAAGCATTATATGGCAGGTTCTTGCAATTAGAAGGCGCATGCATAAACTGGCGTCACTTTCTATCTTTCAGAACCATGCACACAGCACACCCTCTTCATAATGAGGCTTTGTCATTTTTAGTATGAAGACAAATTTAGTGTTAAGTCTTACTTTAGAGAGATGCCTTCTCTCCCAGCACATAGAGAGTGTACAACAAGTAAGGGGACGAAAATGTTATTGTGAAGTACCCATCACGTAATGTGTGTTTTGCATGAAATCCAAACTGGGAAAATTAAAGGGTAAAAGGTACTTGGTTTATTACTCAAAATCCATAAAGAAAAAAGACCGATTAAGCCCAATTCACTCTCATTCCTTACAAGTGAAGCAATGAAACTTTAATTACATGAAATAAGCATCAATATATTGAAACTCTCCAAACGTAACATAAAGCTAAGGAACAGAAATAAGAACCTGTAGTTCCAGATGAAAAAAGGATGTTTGACATTGCTTCTACAGGTTGTCTGACAGCATTGAAATCATAAGCTCTGCAATGTGAATCTCAGACAAGCTTAGCTAATAAACATGACATTTGTAAGTATATTCATGGAAAATGAGAGTGAAATGCTATCATCTCTACTGTATCACATAATGATATGAACATAGAATAAGACTTGTACAAGTCAAAATGAAGACATCATTTGGGATCTCAATGTTGACTGTGACTTAGGAATAGAGACAGAGCATGATACAATATCAATTTCCTATGGAACTGGAAGCTGCTTTCGCAAGCATTTCAATCTTTGATTACAGTCTCTTGCATTATGCTTACAAAGTAATGATGAATAGAACAAAGCTTCTCAGTCAAAAAGGTCATTATCAATAATATACATTTAGTTGGTCCTTCTGCAAATTCAGGATCAAAATTGAATATTTGTTGTTGGAGCAAACAACAAGCTCAAACTTTATAACAAATATACCTTTGCATTAAGTGTGTCAGTGCTGATAATATGGCACATGACCAATGCGTAATTAAGTGTTCAGGTTAAATTGAGAAAATTAAACCACCAAAACAGCTCCGTACCACCATTAATAATGTATTTGAGGCATAATGCATTCCAGAGACTATGATAGGTGAGTCTATATACAGGGATCCTACCTCAGGCTAGCTCTGTCATATAATTGTTGCAACATTAACATAATACAGTTTGGCATTCTCTTCACACTCTTGTGTATTTATAATGACTGTACATATAATCTAAAAATAAAAATTGCAATAGACAAATTTGGTTCAAAGCCTATCACTACAGTCAAAGACAATGCTAGAGTGGAATATCAAAAAGATTTCAAGTAATACTTTTTTATATTCACATAAATATACTTATATCAGCAAATAAAATAACAAAGGCAGAGGGGTATATACAAAGACATTTATATCCTCTTCTTCAATGCTACTAAAGCAAATATAAAGTCTGAAGAGGCATCAGGGTCAAACAACATGGCATCTTAGCCAACATGTCCTCAAAGTTTGTGTGGAAGCACGAACACTCGAGAATTAAAAGAGACCCATTGCCCTCGCAAAGCCAAAGTTTGGCAATGAACCTCAAAATGAACTTGGGATGTATGAAGTTGACTCCCAATCGATGTAAGTTACGGTGATCTCAATCTTCCATAACTTATGGTACTTTTACATGCAACGAAGACCATGGCCTTAGTCTTGCTAAGGTCACTAACTACCTACAGTCACAAAGATTAGCAATGACATCTAACTACTTATGTGAACCCATGAGGGAGGATGCCAAGAGGATGACATTATCTACATACAAACTAAGAGCAATCAAAAACTATAGTAGAAGGCAGCCATCATCTACATGTGTGCTCTCCTTGAAGTAAACAATTAGTTCATCAATAGAAGCACCAAGCAACGTAGGCGACAAGAAGGGCATCATTGCTCAACCCTCAATGAGTCAAAAAGGCATGAGGACTGCCAACCTACCAATAATAGTGTCAATAAGCCTCATGATAGCTGTGATTAAAGAATTGAGGATGCCAATGTCATAAATCCTCTAAAACAAGAACTCCCTCAACACACAATCAAAGGCCTTCTGAAAATCCACCAAAAAACAAGACTTAGGAACACCATTGCATAGCCTCCTCAATGATAGAACGACGTGTGAAAAAGTGATTATTGGTATGATGATCCCTCATAAAGCCTTGTTTCTCCTTCAAGTGAAGATTGTGCCTCTCCAAATGTTTTGAGAGCCACACATTCAAGGCCATAGCATAAAGTTTAGCTAAAGTGTGCCCAGTCATAACAGCCCTACAATTGTTCAAATCTAAGCCCTTCCCTAATTTCAAAATGGCATGGGCAATGGTTCGGAACCATGAGAGGAATGCTCATGCAAACCACATGATTTGAAAGGTCAACAATATTCAAAGCAAGATGTCCAATACCATGTTTGATAAATTCCACTTGGAATCCATCCCCATCTACAACATTACTACTACTCATTCGTTGGGCTACTCTTTTAATGTCTTTGAGAATGAAAAGGTGGTGGGAAGTGGGAAGCATAGTTATAAGGATTGGAGGTTGGTTTGGCAATGTAACGCATCTACCCAATACCATAATGCTTGATTAAGGATATGGGGTACTTAATTTTTTTCTTTTTTGATACAACTCAAAACTCTTTTCTAAGAACACCATCACCTACAACTCCTTGACAGCCCTTCTAATGATATAAATTTTATTAAAAATGGAATCATGATCATGAAGATATGATCAATTGAATTTACCAATGTAAAACCCACAACATTTTGTCAATCATTGATGGCGTCAAACTTTTAACCTTTTGGTGACCCATGATGAAAATAAGAAAGGTAGAAAGGTTCTCTTATATTGATAATTACTTGTGATATTCTTATGGACTTATTATTTCTCTTTTTGTTCTTCTTTTATCTTTGTTTCATCAAGAAATCATCAAAACAAAACACGAAGATCATCGACACCAGATGTAGGCACTCAGCCAGGGCTAAAACCCCTCTCTAGGGAAAACCCAATCAAACTCTTCCACTAGTAAATCAAACTGAGATAGACCAAGACCTTAGACCCAAAAGACCTTCCTCCTCCACCAAGTCGACCTTCCAAGATGATTCAGCAAACTCCAGTAGTCTCTTCTTGTTCAATAACTTCAGCCCAACAACAATCCAGAATTTCAATCCACAGCTACTTTAGAATTTCGTCCCAGCTAGAATACTGCAACTTCGGCCCTTCTAGCAGCCCAACAACTTCATACGTGTGAGACGAAGAGAGAAAAATCAATTTTTTTGCTTGACAAAGACTCCCTTCTCCTTCGTTATTCTTTCCTTTTTCCTTGAATTTCACACTTTTTCTTCTCCAGCAACTGTAGATCAAACATGCTGTGAATGTGCTCCAAATGAGGTCGAGTTGTTGCCTTTATATAGTGAATCTGTGAGGTCAAATTCCCTTGATGAGGCCGACTTGTCCTTCTTGAGGCCGACTTGGTGGAGGAGACCCAAAAGACCTATTTTACATTAAAATAAATCTCTTTCTTGATAGATGAAACCCAAGAAGGGTCTTTTACATGATGAAAAGGACTAGGACTCTTAACATAAACCCTAGAAGCTTACAATGGAGGCTTTGACCTAGAAACCATTGACCCAAGCATGAAACCCATGCTTTAATAAGTGAATTTCTTTTATAATAATATTTCTTTCTTTCTTTTGACAAATACATTTCAAATACAATTATGAAGACCAACAGTAGTTACATTTTTCAACACTCCCTCTTAACTAGGGAGGTATTCAGAATTACACATATACATAGGTACATGGAAGATTTCAAAATGATATACCCTATGAAGAGTTCAAAGCACACCCAATGCTACAGATTAGATACCTGAACAAGGTACTCTATTTGGGTGGCACTAAGGTGTACTCAAGCTTTAGCCACTCTAGGTGCCATGTGGCTTTTAAGCTCTAACACCAACCCAGAGATCTAGGTGTGTATCCAAGGTCGAAGCTCCATGAGCAACACCACCCTCCCTACTTAGGCATCTAGACATCAACACATAGGTTGGCCAGATGTCCTCCCAAGCATCTTGTTGCCACAAGATGTTTCATCTCTCCTTATCAACTAAATCAAATATATATATCCACCACTCCAAGCATGCTTCAAACGTTCAATCTTTTAATAGAGGAATCCTGCATAATTACAACCCCAATCAATAATAAAACTTCAAATATATATACAAGTAAACACAAACCTTTGGGTTCCTCAATCATTCTGATGCTACTTATATCATCATCAAGTTATCCAAATACAACTTGTCGGAAGCTTTCTTCTTTCATTTCTTCAGTAACACCAAAAATAGTATCAATACTTCTCAAGTATTTTGCTTGCAACTTTATTTGTCGTACTTTCATTCATTCTTCGGTTTCATTCTTTCTTCAAGGTATTTACAACGACTGACATAATATGCCCTCCCTCTTAACTGGGGAAATATACTCTTTCTTTCATCCAAGCTCCCTCTCAACCTAGGGAGATCAACAACTTCCTTCTTCTAAAACATCAGAGAAACTTCAACCTTTCAAGGCTTCACTCTTTATCATGCCATCAAGGTCATTTTGATCATTCTTGTAGCTTCCTTCATCATGTTCATCATTATTATCATCTTTAATTATGAACATCTTCAACACCTTGAACACCATGTACTTGCAAAACTTTAATAGCAAGTACAACCAAATAAAAGCATATAGAAGCATGAAGTTAACTATATCAAAATTATGTCATTATAATGGAAGCGTCAAAACATTCAAACTTTAGACATTAGATACCTAAACCTAGTTATAATCAACAAAGGTTATATCATTTTATATTCTAGATTTTAACTTGCTAGGGTTTTGTCATAAACCCTAAACTCCATCTTCAAGACACATAGCCTTAGATATCAACAATAACATCATAATACTATACCTCTAATGTTTCAACAATATGCTTTTTGAATTTGTGTCAAACTCTACTAGGGTTTGTTGCAAACCCTAGATTTTATCATCAAAGAAAATAATATCATCATGTCCTAGAATATCAATTTCTACTAGGGTTTTATTACAAACCCTGGATTTCACAAACTAAAACATGAGTATCAATAATTAAGTTAGCATACTCGCATATATATATATATAGGATTCACTAGCATTTCACATAAATATCTACTAGGTAAACCCAAGATACAAGCATCAATACATCGAGGTTAGATATACACCAATTTTCACCAAGCTAGGGTTTCAATCATATGGATGAATATACACCTAGGGTTTCATTCCTAGGTTCTTACTTTAGTTATTACAAGGGTTTTTTTCATAAAACCTAATTCACCAAAACCTAAAGAACTAGTGTTTCACTATATAACCTAGATAAAACAACGCTAAAGAACTAGGGTTTTTACCATAACATTACCAAAACCTTAAACTTCCAAAGAATAGGAGTTCACTATATGTTCTAGACTTTATCAACAACCCCTAAGTAGAATAGGGTTAACATTGACATACACTTAGCATCAAGGGGCTAGGGTTTTATAGTGAACCCTAAAGGTTACGGTTTCACCAAAACAACAAGAGATAGTATGGTAGATTCAATCTAATGATTAATGACCCCACCAAAAATATTTGTGATTCAAAATCCTACACATAAGAGAGTTAGTAGTATAACAAAAAATTCAAAAGAAAAAGATCATATCTTTTGTATAAAGAAAGCCTTGCAACAAATCTTGTAATTTGTGACATACCTTGAGTTTTGAGAAGAATCTTCGACTAAAATCACATATAGATATTTTTGTCATGGGATATTCGCCGTTACCTGATCTGGAAATTTGGTCATGGGATATTATGCCCGATCTATTTATAATGCATAGCGATATCTGCTCATTTAACTTGTCCTGACGATGAACCACACTGGTTGGTTCGAAACACGTCGACAAAAATATCTATATGTGATTTTCGCCGAAGATTCTTCTCAAAATTGATATGGATCACAGAAGCCTTAATTCATTAATTGAATCCTTGCACGGAGGAGCCACTGCAACTAAGGTTCACCATTTTGAATGGGCACGCTTGCAGTTTTCTAAGTTGAAGGCAGATCTAGCATCGAAAAACCCTAGATCAGCTCTCTAGGAATCTTCTCTGCTCTTAGTTCTTCCATCTCAGCGAGTCCAGGTAACTGCGTAGCTGATAATGCTGATCCTTCAACGTTGTCCAGTCATCCCTCATTAGATTCGAGTTCCGGAGGCTTGTATCTGCTGACCAGCACGCAGGTTTCCCTAAGCATTGGTCCCCTGGTCCCCTCCACTGAATCTAACGCACGGGTGGACTATCATCCGATTTCCTGCGAATCATCTTAGCCGTTACCTGATCTAGAAATTTGGTCATGGGATATTCTGCCCGATCTATTTATAATGCATAGCAAGATCTGCTCATTCAACTTGTCCTGACGATGAACCACACTGGTTGGTTCGAAACGCGTCAACAAAAATATCTATATGTGATTTTCGCCGAAGATTCTTCTCAAAATTGATATGGATCACAGAAGCCTTAATTCATACCTTGAATTGTTATTTAAAACACCTTGTCGGACATCAATTCTTGAAGGGCTTTCTTTGCAATAAAACTTCTTTCATGATTCAAGTCTATACTTTGAAGTTTCCTCCATAACCTTTGTGCATTGTGCAAGCTTTACTAACCAAGGAAAATATAAGGGAAAGGTTACTAGTATATAATACAAACAAATCTCGATGTGAGGAGGAAACCAAACATAAAATATGAAACAAAGAACAATATACTTATCTTTTGGTAAAATGGTGAAGGCTCCCTCTTAACCCTATCTTTCTAAGGGATACCTACACTTTAAACAGCACAAAAGTTTTAACAAGATATATTAGACCTACAAACTCTAGAAATCAAAACATATTACAAAATCTTAAAATAGTAGACTAAGAAGGATATGTAAGAGGAAACTTAATAGTATAAGTCTTTGACTTCAGATTCTTCAGTCTTGTTCTTCCTAGGCGGAGCTTCATCGCCAACATTTGCATGTTCTCTTTCTCTCTTCTTATTCCTTGGATTCTCATGACATTAGCTTTTGTAGTGCCACAGTTTATGACAGTTGTAGCACTCAATATTTGATAGATCAACATTCTTCTTTGGTCCTTTAAACTTTTTGTATGTTCCCTTCCTTTTGTGATGAGCAGAGTAGGCATTAGAAGTGTTGTTTTCTTCATCCTCCTTTCTGTCATTTACTAACAAGATGCGGGATTCTTCTTAACTGCGTGCATTTCACATTTGTTCAAAGGTTGGAGAATCTTTCCAACTGCTAATACCTGATGCAAAAGCACTCCAAGATTTTGGTAGACCTAGTAGTGCAGCAATTACGAGTTTTTTCTCTGGCACAACTTCATCTCTATAGCTTGGAGTTCATCTCTTATTCTAGAGATCCTTACAAAATATGATGAAAGAGTATCATCTTTCGTCATCTTTACCCTTCTTAGTTCATTCTTCAGACTAGCTATTTGACCAATGTTCTTGATGGTAAATAACTTGGAGAGGGCTTCATACATTTTTTGAGCAGAATCTATATGTATGGGATTAGATTGTCCTTTACTCCATCTACTATCATATTCATGGCCAAGATGTCAATTTCCCTAAATTTCTCCTTTCCTGCATTATCTATAGGTTTCTTAACTTTTCCTTGAACAAGATCCAAAACTTTATGCTTATTGAGAATAAGATCTATCCTCTTCTTCCATGCCATGTAGTTGGAGGCTCCTTCTAGCATGTTTTATGTCTTCATTGAGTTTGTCATTGCGAAGATTCGAGAATCCCACCTAAATCTGCTACTACAACAATAGATTAAACTTCTCCTATTTCCTGAAACAAATTATTTACTTCTTCCTACAACAAATATCGAAGCTAATACAACTGCAGGCTTTACTTAATTAATTAATTTGCCCAAAACAAGAACAAAACAATAGAGAAAGATACACACAAGTGACACAGTATTTTTTGGACAAATGTCCTCGGAAAAACCCAATGCGGGAAAACTGGTGCAGCAGATCAGAGAGTTTTTATAATTATGTAGAAGTATTCTGAATACAACTCTAGATGCCCTCTCGACAATCTAGTTACAGAGAAAATCACATGGCAAGAAAGACTGCTGAGATTACCTCACTCAACATTGTTGATCCCAGCTGATCCGCCAGCTGAACTGTGAGTTCCTCGACTACTTCTACATTGCCTCTACGTGGGCCCTGCGTCAGCCTCTAAGACACTGCATCAACCCAACTAAGAATCGATCTGCCTTAAAGAGCCTTTTCCAGCCCTCCTCGCTCAGAAACGTCGACTCCCTCCGCAAATTTGGACCTCTACGCTGGAAGTTGTTGCACTACTCTGCGTGGGGCCTGTGTGACCTCTTCCTGGCTCTGTGTCACCCTCTCTGCCCTCTATGCTGCCTCCTCTGTGTGTCTTTTTGTCTCTATTAAGTATTCTTGGCTTCAGAGAAGATCCTCCAGCGAAAACTCTCTCTGCCCTTCTCTGCAACACCTCACTATCCAAATTCTCTCGCCAGTTCCTCAACTTCAAAAAATCGAATTTTTGAACTCTCTGTGTGTCCTCCCAAGTGACCCTCAAGCCTCCTTAAATAATCTCCTCATTGACATTCAACGGCCCAGATTAGAAGCTAATCAATGGCTAAGATCATTTCTTCTTGATCCTCATCTTCTGCTAGAAGTTACACCCACAATTTATATTAATACCCATTAATTATTTTATTTTCCTAAGTTTAGACTTACGGTCCCATTAAAAATAATTAATTATTTTAATAAAATTGTTCTGGGTGGAATTTCCCAAAATGCTTTCTGGGTTCTTTGGAATACATGTTCCCAAGCCTCATTGCAAGATTTGAGAGTTAGAGCACATTTGATGCTACCAGAAATCAACACTCCCTCTCAATGAGAAATGTG
Source organism: Pinus taeda (assembly GCA_000404065.3). NCBI lineage: Eukaryota > Viridiplantae > Streptophyta > Pinopsida > Pinales > Pinaceae > Pinus > Pinus taeda. The sequence goes on along the minus strand of APFE030463450.1, from coordinate 92,478 downwards.
CTCTAACAATGCACCCTGCTGGAGCATCACCCTATTCTGTACATTTCAGTCTGCATTATTGATGTATGACATGTTGTCCATCAACTGTTTTGCAAATGTTGCATATGTACTGCTACTGACCCTACCACTATCAACACTGCAACTCCCTCTGAAATTTTGCATCCATGTTACTGTTGGCACTGCCACTGCGCTGCAAATTGTTGTTGCTACTCCATCAACAATGGAAAAACATCCCAAATTACTATACTAATTGTGTTCAGTATGATACCATGTAAATGTTGGAACCTGATTGTTGCTAGTCTCTGCACTTACCCTCTGAATCTTTTGCGCCACTGTTCACCTCTGCACTATTGCCAACTTTGCTCTATGTTGTTCGGTCTCTGGCGCTCGTAGCCACTGCAACTATCTCTCTTGAGGGCATGCTCATCTAGAAGGAATGACATCCTTGCCTTCCAGATGACATAGTTGGATGCCCCATCCAACCTGTCCCCATCTCTCAGACCACTGGTTGCCATCTCTGCCACGAAAATGTCGAACTGCTCCTCCCTACTTCTTACTGTTGTTGCTCAGCCAATAAGAAAACAGACTTCTTGGCAAAAAGTCTATTGAGGAAAAATTCCCTCACTGTGCTTCTCCTCTCTCTTCTGACGATTTTCAGCCCAGCAATCTGCTTGCCGAAAAGACTACGTCCCACCAGCTTCTCCTCACGCTGAGGCTTCAACGTTGCTCCCTCTGCCACGGCAATATCTCAATCGAGTAGCCCTTCTCTCTGTCGACTCACTCAGAGTGAGACTGCCTCGAAATTTTGTCCTTCTAGCTTGGACTGTGCAAACCCTCTGGGGATTCGAACTGCGGCCTCCTGCATCTTTTTCAACCTCCTTTTCAGCTCAACGTTGGGTTCTCTGGCACTATTCTTCTTGCTTCACCTACACTTGCTCTTATACCATGTGAAGATTCGAGAATCCCACCCAAATCTACTACTGCAACAACTGATTAAACTTCTCCTATTTGAGACAGATTGGAGTGTTGCGACCTGGAGCCTGACCTAGCCTGCACCTGCAGCCTGCGCCTGCATCTCCAGGCTCCACCTGGCAGGGGCGCTGCTGCCCTCCCCGATCCCTGTCTCGCCTCCCGCATTGGCCTTGCTCTCTTTGGATTCTGCCTGCCCCGTGTTATTCTGGGCGCCTTCCTCTGCCTCCGCCTCCTCAGCGGGGTTATGGTCGTTT
>APFE030463450.1:11303-91232 GCA_000404065.3 Pinus taeda | reverse complement strand
TCGTGCAACTTAGTTCCAAAGACAAAACGACAAACTGCTCCTCGATTGCACGCAGTTCTGGACAGGCCTCGATTGCACGCAGTTCTGGACAGGCCAGCAGGCTTTTTGGGCGGAGAACAGGCCAGCTGTTTTCAAAATTGTTGCGTTCAACCTTTCTCAGACAGCAGGACCTCCAGCGGGTTGAACCCCTCCTCGATTGCACGCACAGACAGACTCTAGACTCGGCGGCAGCTCTTTTGTTGGCTTTTTCCCAGATAAACAGACAGTTCTGGACAGGCCAGCAGGCTTTTTGGGCGGAGAACAGGCCAGTTGTTTTCAAAATTGTTGCGTTCAACCTTTCTCACAGCAGGACCTCCAGCGGGTTGAACCCCTCCTCGATTGCACGCACAGACAGACTCTAGACTCGGCGGCAGCTCTTTTGTTGGCTTTTTCCCAGATAAACAGACAGTTCTGGACAGGCCAGCAGGCTTTTTGGGCGGAGAACAGGCCAGTTGTTTTCAAAATTGTTGCGTTCAACCTTTCTCACAGCAGGACCTCCAGCGGGTTGAACCCCTCCTCGATTGCACGCACAGACAGACTCTAGACTCGGCGGCAGCTCTTTTGTTGGCTTTTTCCCAGATAAACGGACTCCAGACTCAGCGGCAGCTCCTCTTCAAAACATCAGCGGCTCTTTTGTTGGTTTTTTCCCAGATAAACAGACTCCAGACTCAGCGGCAGCTCCTCTTCAAAAAATCGGCGGCACAGCAGCTCTATCTTCTTTCAAAAAACGGCAACAGCTCCTCTTCTTTAAAAAAAATCGGGCAGGCTCCTCTTCAAAAAAACCGGCGGCAGCTCCTCGTCAACCTCTCGGCGGCAGTCTTCAACACACACGGGCTCCAATGGCGGATGTGGGCTCCAATACAGGACGACACTCCAACAGCACGACGCTCTGCGCGTCTTTCTCCAACAGCACGATGCTCTGTGCGTCTTTCTCCAACAGCACGACATCCAGCGGCTGAAGTGGGCTCCAACACAGGCTTCAATGGCGGATACACTGTGTTTAACCTTTCACAAATACACGGTGCGTCCCTCGTCCCTCGTCCCTCAGTGCGTCCCTCGACCATTTAGCTCTAATACCACTGGTTGGTTTGAGTGGTTGATCAAACAAGAAAGAAATGAAACTAAATAACTTATTGGAAACCAAAAGAATCACACAAGTAAACACAGGATTTACATGGGCAAGGGATTTACACAGGATTTATATGGGCAAGGATGATTAAATAAATGGGGTTGAAGGGATAATATGATCGCTGCGACCTGGAGCCTGACCTAGCCTGCGCCTGCATCTCCAGGCTCCGCCTGGCAGGGGCGCTGCTGCCCTCCCCGATCCCTGTCCCGCCTCACGCATTGGCCTTGCTTTCTTTGGATTCTGCCTGCCCCGTGTTGTTCTGGGCGCCTTCTTCTGCCTCCGCCTCGCCCTCAGCGGGGTTATGGTCGCTTAAAGGTTGCCCCCCCCCATCTTCCCCAGCGGGCCTGCAATGGCAGGCTCCGCCTCCCCGCCTCCGGTCTCTGAGTCCCCTGAGGAAATTTTTGCTTCGCTCTTGTCGGAACCTTCTGAAGCCAGACCCCGTCTCGCTCTTTCGAAGTTCATAAAAAAATTGGCTGAGATCCCTGAGGTTATCCTTCCTCCTTCCCTTCCTCGAAAATCGGCAATAGCTTTATCAGAAAGAGGACTTGTTGGACAGTTTACAGGTCTTTGGCCTTCTCCTCGCACTGTTCAAAAATGGGTGGAGCGCAACTGGAGCTCAATGATTCAGGGAAAGATCGCTATCAGATTCTGCGGGAGAGGATACTTCACCTTCCTGTTCGAGTCGAAAGAAGACAAGAGCCTCATTTTCCGCAATGGCCCTTACTTCATGGACACAAGAGGGCTTTATTTGAACAGATGGACCCCGGATTTCGACCCGGAAATGGACATCCCAAGCGCCGTTCCTGTGTGGGTGCGCCTTCCCCATCTGCCCCTTCACTGCTGGGGGGATGAATCCGTTAAAGCAATCGGCAATGCAGTGGGAAAATACATAGACAGATCAGAACCAAGGGAGAACATGCATGCATGCGCAAGGATTTGTGTGGAAGTCGACCTGGGAAAAGGACTGCCAGAAGCAATCAAATTAAAGGTGGATCAATGGATGCACATCCAGCAGCTGGATTACGAACAACTACCCTTTAAATGCAAGGTATGTCACGAGTATGGCCATTTCGCCAATAGATGTAGTAAGTTAAAAGTAGATGATGTAGAGCATAATGAGGAAAATGCAGGGGGTTCTTGGGAACAAGTTAAAAGGAAAAAGCATAACCCGGGAACTAGCTCCACCGCACCTCTGACATCAAGTCTCCCTCCTCCTCCTCCCCCTCCTCCCTCAGCCTTCCCCTCCTCTCTCAACCCCTTTGAATCTTTATCAGCAAAAGTCCCGTCCACCCCTCCTCAATCCCCTCGCCCAGCTTCTCCTCGCTCCATCCCTCCTCTCTCTCCTACCCCCACCATTGAGAGAATCCTTACCAGAAACAAGGCAAAAGAAGTGAATCAGCCTTCAGACCCTCAGAGAAAAGCTGGTAGAAAATCGAACAAAGAACTGAGAGATGAAGCAGCTGCTAAGGAGATGGCAACCGGCACTCAGCAACCCATGGACTCATTTTTAGGCAAGTTAAAAGGGAATGGCGAAAAGACCAAGGAGAAAGCAGGACTCCACCCAACAATCGGTAAATAATGAATTTGGTCTCTTGGAATTGTAGGGGGATGGGCTCTTCCCTAAAGGTGAAAGCAATCAAGGACCTTCTGAATCAGGAACAGCTAGACATTCTCCTAATCCAGGAGACCAAAACCACCGAGAAGGACTTCACTTTACAAACTCAAAGATTTAAAAATTACTCAGGCACATCAAAAGGCTCAGATGGGGCCTCAGGGGGAATAGGCACATTATGGAATAAAAACAAGTGGGAAATCAGCAACTTACAACTATGCAACTGGTGAATCAGAACAGATTTAAGGAACAAAAGCACACAAGAGGTCTACTTCATATATAACATATATGCACCTAACCACTACAGAGGTAAAATCAGCTGTTGGAATACCTTAGAAGCAGATCTCTCCTCCATTCAGAGCAGTCTAATAATCCTTGGGGGAGACATGAACCTTATTAGACAGGTGGAGGAAAAATTTGGTGGTAATTTCCACCCAAACTCATCGAGAGACAAGCTAGAAACAATCATCCAGCTCTTCAACCTGATCGACACCCCTTTGTCGAATGGCAAATACACTTGGACCAACAAGAGAGCAGGTTCTCACAATATAAAAGAGAGGTTGGACAGGTTTCTCATACAGGAAGGGATCGCCAGCAACTTTCAAGCAATTAGAAGTCACATAATCCACGGAACAGCTTCAGACCATAAAGCGGTGGTCCTCTCTCTGGATAAAGGAACAAATTTAGGCCCCCTTCCCTTCAAATATAACAAGTCCTGGGACAGTCATGAAGAATTCCGTTCTCTTGTGCGAAATCAGTGGGCAAAAGAAGTATCAGGCTCACCACACTACGTGTGGGAAACGAAACTAAAACAATTAAGGACAGTTATAAAGCAGTGGGCGAGAGAGATGGCAAGATCCGAAAGAAAAAAGAAAAATGACCTGCTGTTGGAAATGGAGAGATGGCATAAGGAAAAAGAGCAAACTCAACACTCAGCAGAAGACATAGAAAAGGAAAAAAACATGTTCAAGGAGCTATATAGGCAAAATCGTGTGGAGGAAGAGGAACAAAGAATGAAATCCCGCTGCCTATGGTTGAAAGCAGGGGACAAGAACACCTCTTTCTTCCACAATAATGTCAAGACCAGAAGAGCCATAAACCAAATAGATAAAATAGAAGTGGACGGGAGAGAATTGAAGGAGCAAGAAGAGATAAAATACGCAGCCTTTGAACACTTCAAGGCTCTCCTCACAGCAGATCCCCATCAAAACGACAACGAAGCATTTCTCAGCGTATTAGAGAGCAAAATAAAGGAGGAACATAACAGCAAGTTGGAGCAAGACCCCACAGAAGAAGAAATTAGAGAAGCTACCTTCAACATGCAACAAGACAAGGCTCCGGGGCCGGATGGCTTTTCAGTTGCATTCTACAGGCAGCATTGGGAAACCATAAGGAAGGACTTTGAGAGAATGGTGAAAAACGCCTTTAGAAAGCACAAGCTGGGGGACAACACTAAGTCCTCTCACATTGCCCTAATTCCCAAGGAAGCAAACCCCAAAACATTTGATAGATTCCGCCCCATATCTCTGTGCAATGTTTCGTATAAGATCATAACAAAAATTATCGCCAACAGGCTCAAGAATTTTCTTCCTATTATAATCTCCGAGAACCAGGGCGGCTTTGTCCCAAAGAGGCAGATTATAGACAACGTTATTCTTATATAGGAAGCCATTCACAGCAGTCTCAATAAAGGAGAACGAGGAATGATCATTAAGCTGGACATGGCTAACGCTTTTGACAGAGTGGACCATTCCTTCTTAAGAGCAGTCTTAAAAAAATTCGGGTTCTCCTCCAATATAGTTGGCATCATAAGTGGGTGTATCTCCAACCCGTGGACCGCCCCACTGATCAATGGTCGTCCAAGCAATTTCTTCAAAAGTTCCAGGGGTCTAAGGCAAGGATGCCCTCTATCCCCTTTCCTTTACATTATCATGGCGGAAACTCTAAGTGTCCACCTAGAAAATCTCCGCCTAAAGAGAGGGATAACGGGTATAAGCATTGAAAGAGGAATAAAGGAGATAAATCACTCGCTATTCGCGGATGACACTCTTTTAATTGGGGGAGCTTCCAGCTTGATGGCGAGGAGGTTCAAAAGAGTTCTAGATGCTTTCCTCCAGGTATCAGGTGGTAAATTAAACAACAGGAAATGTAAAATCTACACATGGAACGTGCCATACCAGATACAACAAAGTATATCCCAAATTTTAGACATCCCTCTCCAAAGAAGCTGGAGTTATTTCTCTTACTTGGGCTTACCCCTGGCGAAGGAGCACATCAAAGCAAAGGTATGGACAAAACACATAGAGAAGATGAGAAGCCTCCTCCAGAGTTGAGGAGTCTCCTGGATAAACCTAGCAGGCAGAACTATCCTCATAAAGGCTATCCTTTCAGGGCTGCCAATCTACCAATATGCGGTAATTATGGCTCCCGCGAGCACCCACAAGCATATGGAACTTATAATGAGAAGCTTCCTCTGGCAGGGAGGAAAGCAGGACACAAAGAAGTTCAGCTTAGTCAACTGGGGCCAAGTCACCCTCCCTTATGAAAAAGGAGGTCTCTCAATAAAAATCCCAAGTCTCTCTAATCAGGCTCTGGGGCTCAAGCTGATTTGGAAGATCATCTCAAGAAAGGGATCGTGGTGGGTGGAGACAATAAAAAGAAAATACCTCAGCGGCCCAAACTCCAACATCCTCAATGACCCCATAATAGACAGACCCTGCACCCCGGTGTGGCATTTAATTAAGAAAGTTCTGCCCCATTTCAGAGAAAATGTCTCTAAGCTCCCGGGCAATGGAAAGGACACCAAGATTTGGGCAGACAGAATAATGAACTCCAACCCAAGGAACCAACTGCAAGAGCTCAAGCCTTTACAGGATTGGATGGAAGAACGAAGGATAACCACTTTGTACGACATCTCTTCATGGATTCAAAATAAATGGAGAGACTGGAAAGAGCTGCAGCTACCCCAGGATCTCAAAGAGTCATGGCACAACCTGAAGTCTTCCCTCTCTGGAATAGCACCAGTCAATAAAGAGAAAGAAGATAATTACATCTGGGATTCATGTGGAGGGCCATTCTCAGTTAGAGAAGGGTACAAATCTCTCCAAAACAGAACTCCTACAGCCAATTGGAACCTCCACATCGCTACTTGGAAGTCAGAATGCATTCCCAAGGTAAAACACTTCAACTGGACCCTTCTAAAAGGGAAAATTCTAACAGCAGAAAATCTGAGGAAGAGAGGAATTCAAGGCCCCTCGATTTGCTGCTTCTGTAAAGCAGAGGAGGAGTCAATACAACACTCCTTCCTCCTCTGCCCATTGGCTCAGAATTGTTGGAACCAGCTTGCAAGCCCCCTGGAAGCCCGAGGAAACTACGAACAGGTGCACACCCTCCAGAAAAATTGGAAAAAAGACTTTCCTCATCAAAGAAAAGGCAAAAATAATATAATCAGAGTGTGGAAGTGCATCCCTGCCACCCTCTGCTGGAATCTCTGGCTCGCAAGGAACAACTATGTTTTCAACAACATACAACCAAGATCGGGCACTATAATAGCAAAGACAATTGCCAATATATCCGAAGCAGTGAGTGCGAACTTCATAACTACTCCAGATCAGACGAGCTGGGCTCAAGAGGAAAAGGACTGGTACAATAAATTTAACATTTGCCACACTCAAAATCCTCCCCCAAAGAGCAAAGCACTCCAGAAACAACCCACCTGGAAGCTCAGGGGAACTAAAGAAGAGATTCTCCAATGGATTCGCGCCCAAAACCGCCCTACTCTCTTCTTCGATGGAGCATCAAAGAACAACCCTGGAGCAGCAGGAGCAGGAGGCATAATAAAAGACCACAATGGAGTATCTATTTGTCGATACGAATGGGGTCTTGGGAAAACTTCAAACAATGCAGCCGAAGCTTATAGTCTGCTTCTTGGTTCCACAATTCTCTCCAAAAAGGGCTTGAGGAACACCATCATCCTAGGGGATTCGGCCATCATCATATCTTCTATGAACACAGGGAAAGAATTCATAAAGGAAGGCCTCAACAATACCAGAGCAAGGATTATAGACAATCTAAGAGACATGGGGGAAATATCCTTCATGCACGTCCTCAGAGATCACAACGTAGAGGCGGATTTTCTAGCAAATGAAGCAGTCAAAAGGAAGCAAGGCCAGGTACGTGAGGATGACAGAACCTATGACAGAGCAATCCCATAAGACTCCTCCATGTCAGTTGAGCCATCAGGTCAGCCCTCTCAAAATCTATCAAAAAATCCACTTCAGCATCGGTCCTCTCAACCTCGATCCTCCATCCTTCTTCATGCTGCCGCCTCCCATCATTTCCTTCGACCTTAGCGCCATCCTCCTTCACCTTCCCCGTGAAATTTATCCTGACTTTTCAGGTATCTATCCCCTCAGTCCTCATGGTGACAGCACTTCAAATCTGAAGCCTGATTCTCCCTCGGGCTCTGAAGAAAAAAAAATCTCGCTCAGGCATCGTGATCGCTTCTCCCCCTCCCTTTATATCCCCCCTTCCTTCTCAGGCTTTCTCAGATCTGCACTGCTCTTTCAATCTCAGTCTGGAATCGTGGTCTATGCAGAGCGTGAGGGTGCATTCCTTGTGAGTGTCTGTGTGAGTAAGGTGCTCCGCCCCCCTGCCCACAACATCAAGCGAAGCTTACTGCAGTCCCACAGATCGGTTCTCTGGATCAAAACAGGACGAGAGTTCTTCCACAACATCCACAAGCGGGGTCACCTTCAGAAATCCGCCATCAGCTGGAGAGACACAGAACAACGCTCTGCGTTATTGGTAACCGTTTCTTTTAGCTCTGAGTTCATTTTTATTTCTGACTTCGGGTTTCTAGGCAGCTGCAGAGGCTTGGCCATTGTTTCGTTGCTCCTTCTTCTCAGCTCCCATCGCCATCCGCTTTTCTCCCCTCTGATTCACTCCCACAGTATTCCTCTCCTCTTAAATCCCCTTCTCCACGCTGTTCCCCTCTATTCCCACCTCTCAGATTTCTGCAAACATCTCAGCAACATGGAGGACCAGCAAGGTAACCAGGGCGCGCCACAGCGAGTCATTAAACCCATGGACCAACTCTTCAACAAAGAATGCACAATGTGCAAGGCTTACACAATCATGATCAATAGGTTTGTCAAACACTTCAATGAGCTGAAGAGCGATTATGAATCAGACAGCAGATCGAAGCGCAAGAAACTAGAGAAACAGAAGGAAGAAATAGAAAGCTTGAAGGGAAGGTGCAGTCACTTAGAGGAAGCAATAGAACAAATCAAAACTCTCACTCAGAGCTTTCAAGCTTCAACTTCCACCAAAGCAAGTGCCAAGAAAGATCCCATGCCCGATGACTCGGTCACTCAGAAACTCCACTAAAATCCATGCACTGCAAATTTTGCTACATAGGAGGCGATTTTGTCAGGCAATATAGCAGTTCCCTCTTTAATTTCAATTATCATAGAGGCAGAAATGAGGAAAGTGGGTCTGCGCACCCGGTTTTGATCCTCTTCGCCCAAACCTACGATAGTTATGTAATAGAACTTCGTTTCTGTTTTTTATAATACAAAAGTACCCGACTTCGTTAAAAAAAAAACAACTGATTAAACTTCTCCTATTTATTGAAACAAATTATTTACTTCTTCCTACAGCAAATGTCGAAGCTAATACAACTGCAACCTTTACTTAATTAATTAGTTTGCCCAAAACAAGAACAAAACAATATAGAAAGATACACACAAGTGACACAGTAATTTTTGGACAAATGTCCCCGGAAAAACTCAATGAGAGAAAACCGGTGCAGCAGATCTGAGGGTTTTATTATCATGGAGAAGTATTCTTAATACAAACTCTGGATGAACTCCCAACAATCCAGTTATAGAGAAAATCACTTAGCAAAAAAGACTGGTGAGATTACCTCACTCAACACTGTTGATCCAACAGCTGAACTGTGAGTTCCCCGACTACTTCTGCATTGCCCCGGCATGGGCCCTGCGCCAACCTCCACGTCACTGCGTCCGCCCAACTGAGAATCGATATCCCTTCAAGAGCCTTTTCCAGCCCTCCTGGCTCAGAAACATCAGCTCCTTCAGCAAATTTGGACCTCGACATTGGAAGCTACTCTGCATGGGCCCTGCATGAGCCCTTCCTAGCTCTACGTCACTCTCTCTGCTCTCTATGTTGCCTTCTCTGTGTTTTTTTCTGCCTCTCTAGTGAGTATTATTGGCTCCGGAGAAGATACTCCAGCCAAAACTCTCTCTACCCCTCTCTGCAACAGCTCACTATCGAAATTCTCCCAGCAGTTGCTCTGCTTCAAAAGATCGAACTTCTGAACTCTCTATGTGTCCTTTGAAGTGACCCTCAACCCTCCTTAAATAATCTCTTCATTGACATTCAACGGCCCATATTAGAAGCTAATCAATGGCTAACATCGTTTATGCTTGATCCTCATCCTCTTCTAGAAGTTACACCCACAGTTTATCTTAATACCCATTAACTATTCTATTTTCCTAAGTGCAGACTTAGAGTCCCATTAAAAATAATTAATTATTTTAATAAAACTGTTTTTGGGTGGCATTTCCAAAAACGCTTTCTAGGTTCTTTGGAATACATGTGCCCAAGCTTCCCTGCAAAATTTGGGACTTAGAGCACATCCGATGCTACCAGAAATCAATAGTCGTATTTTGTATAGATAGAAGGCTTCTCTTCTTATATGATCCTTTCCTTAATGACCTTCTTTTGTTCCTTCCTCCTTAACTTTTCTTTCAATTGACCTTCAAGTTGCCTTTTCCTTCCTTCCTCACCTTAGCTCTGATACCATGTCAAAAAATCATAAAGGAAGAAAGATTCTCTTATATTGATAATTACTTGTGATATGCTTATGGACTTCTTATCTTCTCTTTAAGTTCTTTTATCTTTGTTTCATCAAGCAATCATCAAAACAAAACATGAAGATCAACAACACCAGATGTAGGCACTCAGCCAGGGCTAAAAACCCTCTCTAGGGGAAAACCCAATGAAACTCTTCCGCTAGTAAATCAAATTGAGATACACCAAGAACTTAGACGCAAAAGACGTTCCTCCTCCACCAAATTAGCCTTCCAAGATGATTCAGCAAACTCCAATAGTCTCTTCTTGTTCCACAGCTTCAACCCAACAACAATCTAGAATTTCGACCCCAACTACTTTAGAATTTCGGCTTAGCTACAATGCTGCAATTTCAGCCCTTCCCGCAACCCAGCAACTTCGCACATGTGAGACAGAAAGAGAAAATTCATTTTTTTTGCTTGACAAAGACTTCCTTCTCCGTCGCAATTCTTTTCTCCTTCCTTGAATTTCGCACCCTTTTTCTTCTTCGACAAATGCACATCGAACTTGTTGTGAATGTACTCCAAATGATGTCAAGTTGTCACCTTTATATAGTGAATCTATGAGGTTGAATTCCCTTGATGAGGCCTACTTGGTGGAGGAAACCTAAAAGACCTAATTTACATTAAAATAAATTTCTTTCTTGATAGATGAAGCCCAAGAAGGGTTTTTTACATGATGACAAGGACTAAGACTCTTGACATAAACCCTAGAAGCCTACAATGATTAGGGGAGTTTTGAGGTCTTAAATGGGCCTCCTAAGAAAAACGTACAACCAAAATAAACTTTATAAGAACCAATAGGATTAAAGATGATGATGTCAACCATGGGGGATGATTCACCATTTCTGGAGTAAAAAGGTAAAAAGATTAAAAAATAATAAAACTACTTGTTCAACTCGTATTTTCAAATTATCTCCCTAAGGTTTTACTCAAATTTCGAGCAGGAGTACTTGTTGGATGCAAAATTTAATTCCTCATCCAAGGAGTACCCATGTTGCCTAATTTCGTTGGACCCTGTGACGTGAAAAATGAGAAATACATGAAAAACGTGATTGCATGTATTTCTCATTTTTTGTGTAGAAAGGTCCATCAAAAGTATGCAACATAGGTACTCCTAGGATGAGGAATAAATTTTGCATCCAACGAGTGTTGTCGCTCGAAATTTGAGTAAATCATATTTTTCATGTATTTCTCATTTTTCGTGTATAAAGGTCCATCAAAAGTATGCAACATGGGTACTCCTTGGATGAAGAATAAAATTCCGCATCCAACAAGTGTTGCCACTCGAAATTTGAGTAAACCCATAGGGAGATAAGTTGAAAAAATAGTTTTTTCTTTTCCCTCTAGAATTTGATGATGTAATCTAATCTTATTTTATTATTTCCACTATTATTTTATAATTTCCTTAGGAGGCCCATTTAGACCTCAAAAATCCCCTAATGAGAGGCTTTGACCTAAAAAACATTGACCCAAGCATGAAACCCATGCTTTAATAAGTCAATTTTTTTATAATAAAGTTTATTTTTCTTTCTTTTGACAAAGACATTTCAACTACTATTATGAAGTCTGACACTAGTTACATTTTTCAACACAATGAGCTCATCAACGATCGATGAAATTTAACATGTAACTTTTAAAAACTTATCAAATCTGTTGATCCTGTTATTGCTTGGATTCTCCTTAGAGCAGAAGTCCCAATCTCACCGAGGGGAGAACCTAAGGATACTAAAGGAAGGCCACCCGTTGTCACTCAACATTCTTGCCCCTCAATTCTAGGTTTCGGACATCTTTCTACTAGCCTAAGGGGGATTCCCCTATGTTTGATTTCGTTTCTAAATTTGTTGTAGTGTATGAGTGATGATGTGACTTTGTTAATGTCTCCCTAAGCTTGTGTGATGATGATTTGTTTGTTGATTCTTGCATGCCAAACATTAATCCAATAAATTTGCAACACAAATAAAGATACATTCATTTCAAAACCATGATTCCAAAATGTTTGTCTAAGTGGTGTGAGTCAACAACATGTTTTTTCTAAGAAAGAAATGGCTTGTAATATGGGTGTTCTTGGTGCCATAGCCCTCAAATATACCTGACGCAAGACCAATATGAGAGAGTAATCTTTTTGAATGTTATTTTTGGTGTACTATAACAATCAAGCAGGCAAATGGCTGGGTTCAAAAATATTCCCTATGGCGACTTCTGATATACTCAAAGTATGTGGAAGTGATGTCTGTGTTCAATTTTGTCTAATGCAATACTACTCGAATGGGTACCAATAGAAGTAAATTGGGCCTCTAACAAGGCAAGCCTTAAATTCCATGAGTAGCATTATGCAGAAACGATTTTTCCCTGCATGTATGAGTACCCAACCACAGTGTGTGGCTTGTCTATTAGTATCCTTAAGTTCTCCCCCTAGTGAGATTGGGACATCGTACCCTGTGAGAGATCTACTGGACATCGAGCCACAAATATCTAAGTCCCTCAACTACATCACACCATCGGATCTATTTTCACTTCTTGGGAATGTTGCCTTTACGAACTTCCCAAGTACGCACCCTCTACATGTTGAAGAAAAGTGTAACTAAGTTCGGTATTTGTAAATGTAATTTTGATCTTTGTACTTATCAAGAAAAAGAAATATTATTTTTGTAAATTATTCAAATGAGTTTCTTGCTCATTCCATAGGTCTAGGAAAGTCAAAGAATCAAAGTCATGTTAAAGAGCTCTTCTTGAGGATGAATATGGGTCAACCTAGTGTCATGTAGCCCTCCAAGACAAGCACCATCCTCCAAAGAAGAAGACTACCAGCAAAACGATGAAGAAATCAGTTAAGTTGGCCTCAAAGTATGTACAAATGACATGTCAGCTCAATAAAAGAGACACATCAGTTCACATTGACATGTCGGCTTATCATGGAGGCATAACACCTATAAATAGGTGGCTAGAGTCACCACAGAAACATAGAATTTCGGATAAGTATCTTTGCAACTTCGGAGGTACAAGAACTCGAATTTCGGATCAGTACAGGAATATCAAACTTCGGATGGCATCGCTGTAGCTTCAGATGAGTGCTACAAAAATAGTAACATTCTCAGCATAAGTATGATGATAAGGGTTTCGTTGCAAGAGTGGAACACTCTGTCTCATCATTCTAGACAATATCATCTTGGCATAGTAGTGACGACAAGAATCTCAAAGATCCCACATCCGTCTACAGTCTCTGCATAATTCGGAAAAGGTCCTATTGTAACACTCTGTAGTCATGATCATAAGCATAGATATGATCTCAATGGAGACTCTGTCACAAGGTTATGATCACAACGAAGGAGCAGCAGTCATGACCTCGGTAGGCCTAGGTGAAGATCTTAAGAAGATCTCGGTGGTACAGTTAAGACCTCGATGAAAGTGCAAAGATGTTGCAGCAGCAGTGAAGATCTTGATGATGACCTCAATGGTGCAGCTATGATGATTATCTCAACAGTGACAAAGAAGAGGATTGGTGTCTTGGTCTTGGAGTGGCATAGTAAGTCAAGGGTCATGGTCTTGGTGTTCGTCAATTGGAATCTCTATAAGAAGAATTATGTGTGAGTTTTCCTCTCCAAGAGAGGTTTTGACCTTGGCAGAATGCCAACATCTTGTGTTATTGTCTCTTTGTTTTTGGTAGCTCTTTGATGAAATAAGAAACACACGCTCTAATAATGTCAAAGAGAAAATTGTGCTAATAAGAAAATTAAAAATGCCTCACAAATAGTTATCAAGTCAAGAAGAATCTCATTAACTACAGGTGCCCTAGATTCTTCAACATGGTATTAGAACTAAGGTGCTAAAGTCTAAGGAAGGGCAGAAAAGAAACATTCAAGGATCAAGTTTGCATCTAATCGAAACAAAAGATGAGTTTGACAAGATGTACAGTGTTGAATCTCATTTTCATGTCAAGGAACAGTCTTGGATATCATAGTCTTGTTGGATATCACAATTTCGGGTTGATACTACAAAACTCAAATCTATGTCACAAATGCTGAAAGCAACCATGATATTACAAAACCACAGATCGATAATCCTCTGCAATCTCGGGTCTGCAATTCCCAGGTGTACTTCACAGTCTCGGTGCTTCCAATGATGAATGGCTCGATGTAACAACAAATGATACTTCACAATAATGCTACATGATCTCAATACACAAGGATGCTTTATGTCTCAGGCTCATATTGATATTCTATACTACTACATGATTTAGGGATGCCACTACTGCAAGAACAATAATAGTCTCAGATCTCATCAAGAAGAATTCAAATCAGTGGCATTATAATCTCACTTCATGGTGTCAAGATCACAGAACCTCCTCAATAAAAATATCTCGCACAATTCAGTTTTTCATACTTACAATATATCTTGGTTTTGCAGCATGCAGTCCTGGTGACATCACAGTATGTTGAGTATTGCATACTCCCTCAGTAAAGTCACAGTTTGGAGATAATGTTGCTAAGAAATACTAGCATAAATCTACTTGGGCTAAAGAAATGTTAGCTCCTCTATTTTGGGCAAGCACTGCTAAGTCTCAGTGCCATAAAGAGATGATCAGTATCTACACACTACTGCTAATACTCCACAGTCTATTTATGTGTCAACAATGTAGTACCATATATCAATAATCATAAAGACCTGATAAGGAGCCAAAGTGCCTTAGAAGTTAAGATCATGAAGCAATGTCGAACATCATAATAACATATAGTATGGAGCAGTTTTTGTCATGCTTGGTGCTAGACAGTGCAAGGAGTCTTCGTAAGAGGTTTTCAATAATGCTCTAGTAAGAATCTCATTCAAAGAAGCATCAAGGTAAGAATCTCCTCTTCATGTGCCAAATCTATAATTCTATCTTGAGAAGCATGATCGAAGGAAAATGATCTCCTCCTTTGAAAGGATGCAGAAAGACATAAGTCACACCAAATGAAATCAACATAATATGTCCTCATATTAAATATGAGGTGGTTGACTACAATTACATAACTCTTATTAGAAAAATCCAAAAGGCACCTGGGAATGGAATGTGTAAAGAAGGAAGAGATCGTGAGATATGCAACCCTGATGAAGGCAATCAACATCCAAAAAGATCAAGAAGACTTGACTAGAAAATCTCCCGGAAATATATGAAGACTTTGATGGAAAAGATGTAGACCCTCGACAATGGATATCTTTGGGAGATGTGTCAACATGAATGCAGGATGTTGATACCTACAGAAAGATGTCATGATGATGAGCCACCTAGTAAGGTACGATTTGATTTAATGATATATTTGATTTCTTAAATAATATCTGGATAAGTTCATGCAGGGCTACTTACAAGTACAACTAGCATTCATGTGATGAATGGAAGAAGCATGATGAGAAAGAAGTAGTCATATGACGAAGGTTCCAGATATGAAAAAGGGCCACCTTCCATGAAGAAAGAAATGACATGACGATGTGAGGAGGTAATCTACAGATTTCTTCTACCAGTTTATTTCTCTATAACTGGATTGTCGGGAGGGCATCCAGAGTTGTACTCAAAAAATTACTGCATAATAATAAAAACCCTCAGAGTCGTTGCACCGGTTTTCCCACATTGGGTTTTTCCCGGGACATTTGTCCAAAAAATATCGTCACTTATGTGTATCTTCCTCTATTGTTATGTTCTTGTTTTGGGCAAATTAATTAATTAAGTGAAGGCTGCAGTTGTATTAGCTTCGATATTTGTTGTAGGAAGCAGTAGATAATTTGTTTTAGAAATTAACAAATAGGAGAACTTAAAACAATTGTTGCAGTAGTAGATTTTGGTGGGATTCTCGAATTTTCACACAGAGTACATGGCAGCTAGCATGGCCACATGCGAAGCTATTTGACTTCAAAAGCTGCTAGTGAGTTTGTTCGATCAGAGGATGGAAGCAACCAGTATCCACTATGATAATCATAGTTACATCAAGCTCTCTGAGAATCTAGTGTTCCACAATTGGTCGAAGCATGTATACATACAGTACCACTTCACCAAAGATTGTGTGTAGCATGGATTAGTTTGGCTACAACATGTTCCCATAGACCAGCAAGTAGCCGATATACTCACGAAGACCCTAGCGACGACTAAGTTTGTCTACTTCAAAGAACAAATGGGTATAGTGGAGAAAACCTTCCTCAATAAGAGGGAGTGTTAGTTTTTGGATATGGTAGCAATGGACAGGTGTTCTAGTCTCGATTTGTGTCTACGAGGTTAAAGAACACGGTATCTCCAAAACCTAGAAAAGGTTTCACGAGATAAGACTTGGAGATGTCTTAATTAACTTAATTAGCCAAAATTAATATATTTACTAAGTCTAACTTACGAAAAGTGGTTAATTAAAGGCAATTAATTAAGAAAGTTTGATTTTGCTCTAGAGGCTTCTAGTGATAAACACAAATTGATTTTAGCCATCAATTGAGATTTAATGGTGGTCGTTGCGACTCCAACAAGAGATTATAAGAGCGGATCGAAGGGATTGGAGATGATACAACTAATGAGTTAAGCAATTCGAATACCCAGTTGTAGGTATTCAGCAAGGGCGCGGTCGAAGCTAGAGAAGCATCAAAGAGAAAGGGATCAATAGAGCTTTGGGAGCGGGAGACCAGGGGAATTTTCCTCAATATTTTCCAATGTCTGAGAGACAAGAAGAGGAGGTTGAATACATGTGTAGAGAGGGCCACTATAGTTAGTGTGAATAGCCAGAAATTCCTAGTGTGAGTTGCCAGAGAAGCCCTGTTTCAATTGCTAGTTGCTGGATACGTGTCCTGGAGTGAGTGGGTTTCAAAGGCATAAGGAAGCTAGACGTCTCACCTAGAGGCATTTCTGGGATTTTACGATTTTATCTGCGCAAGAAGTGCACATTTCTAGACTGTAGAGCAAGAAGCAGAAGTGTGAGCTTGCCAGAGAGGGTCAGATCATTTGCAAGGGGAGACAAGGGTGTCTTCCAAATCAGTTTTCCTGTAGATTGTTGGAGGTTAACCAGTTAGGCAACCAGTGTAATATTTCTATCAAATTGTTGAATAACAATAAAACCCGCATCTGTTGCACAAGTTTTCCCTTTGGGGTTTTTTCAAGGACATTTGTCCAAAAACAACGGTGTTAAATTTGTGTGTGCGTGCATCTATTTCTCAATTCCAGTTATTATATTTCCACAGTGTTTTTATTATGAGGAATGCAATAGTGAATTTTCACAGTTGGTACAAATCATAGAGATTAGTGAACTAAAGAGCAGATCTAGAGAAGAGGGTTTACCACAAAGAGTTTGCAGGGTAAATCAGCAAAGCAGATCTAACGCAAAGGGATTTTCACAAAGGGTTTTGCAGGAGTAAATAAGTGCAGGACCTGGAGGAGAAAGAATGAGGGTTTTATAATCTAGTTTAATAATTTCTCTAGTGTATTTGAATTCTCGAATTTTCCAGTTATGGTCGTCGAAGGATTCAGAGAACCGGACATTCTGGATTTATCTTCCAAGATGGAAGATGAGTTTGCTCAAACAGCTTGCCTCTCTAGCTCGGCTTCACAAGGTGTCTAGTACATAAACAGAGAAGCGTCAACACATATGACAAGGGTTAAAAACTACTTCTCTAGCTACAGGGAGGAGGAGATGGAATTCCAAATACAGATAGGAAACAAAACAAAATGTACTCCGGCTGGGGGAGGGAACATCAACATGTTAGTTTTTGTAGCATTGGATTTTTTCTAGCCACGAAATTTGTCCTAGGCAGAGAATAGTTGTGGGGTGAGAGAAAATTCTCACGATATTTTTGCCAATATTTTCCTCGAAATAGATTGTCAGTTGGGCATCTAAATTATTGTACTCAGAATTATTGCTAAAGATTAATAATAAAACCCTCATCTGTTGCACCAGTTTTCCAAAGTTGGGTTTTTCCAAAGGCAATTGTTCAAAAGTAACTATGTAAAAATTATTGTGTCTGCGCTAGAATTTCTCAGCTTCCAGTATTTTATTTTCTGCAATATTTTTATGTAGAAAATTGAAGTTGTGATTTTATTCGTTGTTTGCCATAGCAAATAAACTAATAATTAATTTTTCAGTTAGAAGAATAATTTCCAAAAGCTATAATAGATAAATTTTCACACAACATTCAAAGGGGGTCAAGCGAAAGCACCAGTGTTACAAATGTGTTGCATGTGTTAGGTTTGAGCATGAACCTAATTTTAGTTTTTGAACTACAGGATAAAGGATATGATTCTATTTGATAGGGAATAAGGTGTTCATCGAGCACCTCAGTTGGAAGAAGGTGAAGCAGATTGGCGTTCGAAGCAACAGATTATGTAAGTTGTAACTCGATTCGCCAAAGGTCGTAGTTAGCCGGAGCAGTGGCAGTGGTAGAGACTTGAGTGAATTGTGGCATAGGAGGATGGGACATTTACACCATGGAGCACTTAAGATGTTCAAGGAGACAGTGGTTGATGTTCCAGAATTAATCACGGAACACAATGATGTGTCCAAGGGGTGCGTGCTTGGGAAATTTACTAAGGCAGCCTTCCCAAGAAGTGACAGTAGAGTAGATGGTATGTTGTAGCTTGTACATTCAAAAATTTGCAGTCCAATGTCCACCGAGTCTCTCAGAATGTGATGTCCCTTTTTTCTGGTGTTCCTTATGACATGGTTAGGATGGACTTTCAGAGTTGGGCACAGAAAGGTCACAAGTGCAGGTTGGTGTGATCAATGGGCCCAGGTGCTTTTGGAGGGGTTTTGAGGAGTTTCTATGAGGTATGATGGCATTCGCTTGGTATATTCCATCATTCGCACAGTTTGCATTTTGTTTCGGCACATTCTGACAACTTCCAAAAAATAGAGTTATTATTGGGCTTGACTCAATTAATTACGCTTAAGGTGGTATTCTGGGAGGAATACTTGACAAAACACCTTAGTGTAATAGCTCGTTGGACCCAAAACGAGAAGATCTAGAAGGTGTGATGTTTGGAAGTGAGGTTCAATGACCTGAGGAGACATGGTGGCCAATTTATCCTTTTCCCATATTAAAAAGGATATTTAATGGAAATAAAAGAGGGAATAGTTCTCCTAGATTAAAATAATAATAAAATAAGAGGTTCGCGAGGGGTCCATCAAATATATAAAAGAGGAGGAGGAGGCTATTAAAGGACATCTTGGGAAGTATGTTAATGCAACATTCCTAAGAAGTGACAACAGCGCAGATGGCGTGTTAGGACTTATACATTCAAATATTTGTGGCGCAATGTGCACTAGAGCTCTCAGTGGTGCCGAATACTTCGTCACCTTCATTGATGACCATTCCAGGAAAACCTGGATCCACTTCTTGAAGACCAAAGATGAGGTTTTCGATCGTTTTAAAGAGTTTAAGGCTCTCATGGAGAATGTGATAGGGAAGAAGATCAAGGTGCTTCCTCAGATAATGGTGGAGAATATATTGATAAGGACTTCATAGATTTTTGTGCGAAGGAAAGCATCAGAAGAGAATGGACGACCCTGTATAATCCACAACAAAATGGGGTAGTGGAGCGAAAAAATAGAACCATAGTTCGAGTTGGAAAGGCTATGTTATATGACCAGAATTTGCCCAGGTTTCTATGGGCAGAGGCATGTAACATGACAATGTATAGTCAAAACAAAACTCCTCATAGCGCATTGGGGAAGAAAACTCCAAAAGGGGCCTTCACTAGAAAGAAGCCAGAAGTTAGTCACTTCAGCATCTTTGGCAGCGTTGCTTATTTCCACGTGCCAGATGAAAAGCGTACCAAATTGGATCAGACTGCGGAGAAGGGGTTTCTCATTGAGTATAGTGAAACCTCAAAGGCATACAAGATCTGCATTCCTAGCAGTGGGAAGATTGTGGTGAAATGAAACATGAAGTTCATGGAGGACTGAGCTTTCAGGAGATCTCGTGAGATGCCTGACGGTAATTAGTGTTATGAAACCATCTCACAAAAGGATAGAAAAGATAAGATCAACAACTTAAAAATCAGCCTCTTCGACGGGGCAACCTCCTTTACATTACACAAAAGAACAATTCTTGGATGATACAAATGACAAAACCTCCTTTCTATATATAGGAGTCTAAGGGGTCTCAATACAATCAGAACCTACATAACAATAATATTGTAGGGGCACAACAATAACAATAGTGGGCTTCTATGGGGCATAATAATAACAACATGGCGACTATATGGGCACAATAATACAATAAGGGGGTTGCACTAATAACAATAAGGGGTTACACTAGTAGTTTAGGGACCTAACATGCCCCTCTCCTTCAAAAAGTGTTGTCTTCAACGCTTGAGTAATTTTGGATGCTTCTGTATAAAATTATCATCCTCCCATGTGGAATCTTCAGCCGGTAAGTTTTTCCACTTGATGAGATACTCTAAAATTGATCGATTTCATAGCTGTCGATTTCTTGTTTTTATGACTGCTTCTAGTTCCAATATGATTTTTCCTTCCTCATCAAGTTCTGGCAATATTGTTTGAACTGTGATCTTATCACCTATAACCTTCTTTAAGCATGAAACATGGAAAATTGGGTGCACTCGAGAAGATGCAAGAAGCTCCAATTTGTATGTCATAGTATCAATCTTTTGTAACACCTTGTATGGACCATAATACTTTGGTGATAATTTATTATCCTTCTTAGCTTGCTTGAGGGACATTTGTTTGTATGGTTGTAGTCATAGAAATACCCAGTCACCTACATCAAAACTTCTTCGTTGCGACGTTGATCTACCTGTTGTTTCATTCTATTTTGCACCAAAGTGAGGTTATCCTTTAAGAGTTTGAAAACTTGTTGTTGATGCTCGATGTGATCTTCCATTGCTTGAACCTTAGAATTTTCTTTTAAAGATGATGTGATGGACGGTGGATGATATCCATAAAGTGCCATAAATAGGGTCATTTTTGCTACAGTATGAAAGTAAGTGTTATACCACCATTCAGTCAAAGGCAACCACTTGACCCATTGTGTTTGTTTATCAGATACAAAGCAACGGAGATATCCTTCCAAACATTTGTTCACTATCTCTGTTTGCCCACTAGATTGAGGATGATAAGATGAGCTATGAGTTAACTGAGTACCCAAATATTCCACCTCTTTTACTCCAAAGAAACATTTGGAGCTTTCTGCATATAATTTTTTCTCCTCCAATAGTTTGAGCACCCTGTCAACATGTTGAACATGATCCTTCCAAGATTTTTTGTAGATTAGCATATCATCAAAAAATACTAACACAAATTTTCTAAGGGTTTGAAAATGCAATTCATCAAACCTTGAAATGTAGAAGGTGCATTGGTAAGGCCAAAAGGCATGACCAAAAATTCATAATGACCCTCATGAGTTCTAAATGTTTTTTTTCGAATGTCTTCAGTCTTCATTCTATGATATCTTGAACGAAGATCCAACTTGGTGAAGTAAATTGCTCCATGTAATTCATCCAATAATTCATCAATTACAGGAATGGGGAATTTATCTTTAATCGTAAGCTTGTTGAGCTCCCTATAATCAGACACATGCGCCATGATCCATCCTTCTTGTGTACCAATACCACTGGAGCAGAGAAAGAACTTTGACTAGGTTGAATTATACCAACCTCTAGCATTTCTGCAACCATACGTTCCATTTCACTCTTTTGGGCATATGGATATCTGTAAGGCCTGATGTTTAGGGGAACACTTCCTGGAATCAAATGAATAACATGATCATGATCAAGAATAGGTGGGAGGCCTTTGGGAGTCTCAAATACCTTGGAATGATTGTCCAAAATGTTTTGGAGATCTGGAGAAATAGATGATTTCGATGTGGGAACCTCTAGTGAATATAATTGTGCAATTACGCTCCGTTGTTCTTTCTTTAGAAGATTTATCATGATGTTAGAGTTGATTATCTTTCCTAGTTTCCCTGTGATACCCCTTAATTCAACTTCCTTTCCTTCCCCAAAAAAATTCGAGAAAAGTTCTTGAAAATTAAAAGCTATCGTACCCAAAGATTGTAGCCATTGGACTCCTATTACAACATCTGCACTACCCATTGGAATGGAAAGCATTGGACTATTCAATACATATTCTCCCATGGATAGCTTGATATTATGGCACTTACCCCAGCAATTTATGGTTCCTCCATTTGCAACCATTACTTGACACTCTGGTGCTAGATATAGGAAGCAATTCAATTCCTTTGCTATCGTTCAATGAATAAAATTATGGGTACTACCCGAATCAATCAACACTATTACCTTTTTCTTCTTGATATGCCCTTCTATCTCGAGAGTTTGAGGAATGGTAATTACTGTCAATGCATTACAAGATATGGTCATATTCATTTCTTCTTTCTCTAGGATTGGTTCCTAGTATATATCCTCTTCTTTTGACGTTTCTTGTTCATTTTCTTGTTCCTCTTCCCCGTCTATGTAAATTAATTTCTTCTCAGCACACTTATGACCCTTAGTGTATTTTCTATCACAATTGTAACAAAGCCCTTTTGCTCTTTTTTCTTCCAATTGTTGTGGTGTCAACCTTGTATAGGTGGTGAGGCTAGAGCAACAACACTCCACTTTATAGTTGTGAGTGGTAGGCTTCCTTTTCCATAATTTTGCTTCCATTTTCTTCCGAACTAAATACCTTCTCAAATGAATCAGGTCCCAAGGCAAACTTTTTTGGGATGTTATCTTTAAAGTCCTATGAAAACATCAATCCTATGCTCCTTTGGAATATCTTTTACCCTTATATTCAATTTTTGGAAGTCCTCAATGTGCTTCATCATTGAACCCTTTTGTTTGAGATTTATCAATTGGCTAAAAAAGGTGTTTCTTTTTGTATCCTCATAATATGCTATCATTTATTCTGTAAAAATTGCCCAAGTGACAATTTGTTTACGAGAGCAAAGTCATCGATACAATACAAACTGATTTGGTTCCAAATATAAAGTTGCAATGTGTACTTTTTGTGTGTTTTGCACATTATGGAGATCGAAATATTGCTCCATTTGTAGTATCCATATTACGGGAACCTTGCCATCAAACTTCCTCATATCGATCTTTGGAACATGGTGGGTCTACAATCCAACATTAGAGTCTATGAAATCATGATTAACATTTATTTTGTTCTCATCATGAGTTTCCTTTGCTACCCTTTCGCCATTAGTAAACATTTCTTGTAGCAACTTTGTCAAATCTATCTTCAAATCTTCCATGTTGCCTTTAAGTTTTTCTTCTATACCATCCATCTTAGCTTCCACGCCTTTCTTTAAACCATCCATCTTATCTTCCACGCCATCCATCTTAGCTTCTGTTACTTTTTGTGAGAGTGAATTTTGTTGCACTTGGCCTCGTAATTTTGATATATCATGTTGCATTTCTTACTCTTCTTCATGAGTCATGCTAGAGCTTTCAGGGTGATTACTAGGTGTTTCCATTTTCTTTCTTCGGGGCATCAATTAATGATAATAATGCTTCACTATGCCCTTTGAATTCCTTCAAACTAATTTTCCAACCCAACTTATCCAAAAAAATTTAAAAACTACACAACTTTTTTCACTTTGTAGGAGCTCGATATTGAATCTATTGTATCTCTGTAATTTCTGATCTCCAATGTCTAAAATTGCGTCCTACGGTAGCCCTTTGAGTCCTCTTT
Source organism: Pinus taeda (assembly GCA_000404065.3). Taxonomy (NCBI): domain Eukaryota; kingdom Viridiplantae; phylum Streptophyta; class Pinopsida; order Pinales; family Pinaceae; genus Pinus; species Pinus taeda. The sequence goes on along the minus strand of APFE030463450.1, from coordinate 67,922 downwards.
CCAACCCCACAAGTCTGATCAAGATTGTATTCTCCAAGTAAGAGTTATGCCAAATCTCCCATGATGACCTTATTATAGAATGGTTCAGTAGAGCGAACTTGTACGAAGAGCCACGTGTCACTGTTTCGACCTTAGGACCTAAAACCGATACACAGAAAACTACAAGTCGTCCTCTTTCAGTAACTTTTTACAAAATTTCAATCTAATGCTCAAAGAGAAAGTTATGATGATTTTCCCCAATTTATCTGTTTGGGATGTAATTCGGGAGCCTGCAAAAACCCTAAATGTCTTGGACCATATCTCCAAAAATATAGCGAAACAAGATCTGAAATTCGGGCTCGAGCTTCATCAAGATTTCCGATCAAATGGGTTTTAATTATAGAGTCTGAAACTTTGTAGAAAAAAAATTATAGCGAAAATACCACAATGACCCGTTTGCGATGGAATTCTGCGACTTGCAAAAAGTCTAACTTCCTCCGATAATATCTCTGAAAATGTAGTGAGACAAGATCTAGAATTCGGACCTGAGGTTCAAAACTATTTCGGCTCAAATGGGTTTTATTTAGCTTCTGAAACTTTGTAGAGAAAAATTTATGGCGAAAATTCCATGATGACCTGTTTAGAGCAACGAAACCCTAGAATCGAAAGCTTTGAAACCAAATGTTATGAAATCAGCTCACAAAAATATAGAAAAGATAGATCAACGACTTAAAAATCAGCCTCTTCGAGGGGGAAACCTCCTTTACATTACACAAATGAACAATTCTTGGATGATACAAAGGACAAGACCTCCTTTCTATATATAGGAGTCTAAGTGGTCCCAATACAATCAAAGCCTACATGACAATAATATTGTAGGGGCACAACAATAACAATAGTGGGCTTCTATGGGCCATAATAATAACATGGGGACTATATGGGCACAATAATACAATAAGGGGGTTACACTAATAACAATAAGGGGTTACACTAGTAGTATAGGGACCTAACAATCAGAATCAGTGAGCAAAAGATCCTTTAGTCCAGTAGCAGGGGCATCCAGTGGAACCGACAGTCACGGGGATTGAGTACAATGACTAGTACTAGTATTTCCTCAGGGACAGGAGATTCGGGGAGTTCTCAACAGATGAAGCAACAGAGTCAAAATGAGTAACAGTTGGTTGAACCTTCCACCACTAGTGGTCAAGCCATCAAAGAGGTTCGTCAGACATTAAGAGATCCAAAGGAGTTTATTAAAACTCCTAGGACGAACAAAAGACAACACAGACAACCTGATAGGTACCAATCATTGATGGCTCAAGTTTGGGAGGTGGTGCTGTTAGCCTTGAGATGTAGTGCTGAATTTTGGAGGGTCAAAGAGGGACTCGGTCTGATCTGCTGTACTCAAAGGGGCCCCACTTGGGTCATTTTTTCCCTTTTCTCCTCTTACCCATTCAATTGCTAACCTTCCCGTTTCCTTCGTTCACCCTCTAACCCCGACAAAATACTCCCTTTTGCCATTAGCCCCAAGCGCAAAGCCAAAGTACCCATAAAACCCGACCATATGCCCTTGCGCGCTCATAAAACACCTCACTACATCCACGCCGTTGATCTTCTCCCGCCAATCCAACGGCCCATATTGCTCTCGATAAAGGCAACTTGCCCGATCGACCTCCATCGTCAGATCACTTCTGCCCGATCTGACAGCCCTCGCTGATATCGCATGGACAACTAGCACGGGTGGTACCCGCGCGATATGGGCGATTTCTCTCCCTCCTCCGCCGCTACGTTTCAGTGGCTAAATGGAATCGCACGACTTCAGACAAAGTAAACCACCCCACCCGTTACCGTCCGTGCAACTCCATCGCCCGATAACCGTCTGATCTACCTGCTTGAAGATCTAACGCCCCGGACATATCCCCCTCCCGCCACAATCGTTAGCCATTGCAAATAGATCTTCGCCACACGTCTCCTCGATCCGATGGCCACCATCCATGACCATCCTCGCCGTTCATCTGCCCATGCATTCCATCCCCACGTCCAGTTTGACCCCAACAACCAAATTAAACAAAGAGCATGGCCAAATGGAGAAAAGGACACGGCACCAACCGAATTAAATAGTTATGGCACTCCTCTGCCATGATCAATCCAACCGCCTGAAGGACAGCACAGTACCAGAACTAATGGAGTTTTCGTAATAGAGAAAGCAACTGCATCCGAAGACACTATCAGACAGTTAATAGTGGTTGGTGGTCGATTAAGACCCCCCCATCCCTAAACAGTTAAGGCCAGTGTAATGATAGATTATAAATAGCCAAAAGAAAGATGTAACGAGTGTTGGCATTTGATGTAAGGTTCAACTTTTGGAGACTGTCGACACTCTGTAACTTGCAGCGTCTCATCTTCATTGTCAGCAATGCAAGCTTCATTTGCGGTTACATGCTCACTATCCATTTATTCCCTGTTCTAAGCTTGTGCTTGTGGCGTTGTATTCATGATTGCTTCCATGTTTAATACTTGATAACTATCATCTTATCTCTGTATCGAAATATTGAATGTATCAGTGAGTAGGCCACTTAGGTTTCTTCTGTGTCTAATGCAAAACAACTGTCATCTTGTCTTTGCATTGATAGATTAGATTTACAAGTTTCTTTACTGGTTGCAGCCAGCCATCACATGGTTGTGTGTGTCTGCTGGTGTGGTCAGTATTCTCCATATTCACCTAATCCCTAAACTGTTGAGCATTGGTGGTCTAAAGCCTTGTAGTCTGAGGGTGTTCATGCATGTCTGGAGTGAAAACAGAGTATAAGTGGTTATCTGGCTTGAACCAAACCATCATCCCTTCCAATAAACTTTTGCAAAAATAGTTTAATTTATATGTTACCAGGCATCTCTGAGCTACAACCTAGGAGAGTTTCTTGGAGCTCTAACAGGTGCCATGGCCTAAAGACAGGTCAGTTGTAGATACTAGATGGATCTACAAGATCAAGTATGGTGCAAATGGCAGTGTGGAAAAGTATAAGGCTAGGTTCGTGGAAAAGGGCTATGCACAGAAAGAAGGGATAGATTATGAGGAGATTTGTGCCCCATTTACCAGATATAGCTTGATCTAGTCAGTTATATACATAGCAGCTCAGATGGGATGGCAGATTCACCAGATGGACGTTAAGACAACAGATTCACCAGATGGACGTGAAGACAACATTCTTGAACAAGGTGATAGAGGAAGAGGTGTACATTGAACAGCTGGAGGGCTTTGAGACTCGTGAGAGGCGCCCTCCCGTGTGCAGACTGAAGAAGGCTCTATAAGGACTCAAGCAAGTTCCCAGGGCATGGTATGGTAGGATTAGCAGCTACCTGCAGCAGATGGGATTCGTCAAGAGTGACAGAGATCCCAACCTTTACTATTTGATGGTAGAGGGTGAGCCACTCATCCTTGTTTTGTATGTGGATGATCTCTTTTTAAAAGGATCATCAAGGCTCATAGAGGATTGCAAGAGGAACCTAGCAACAGAGTTTGATATGAAGGATTTGGGGTTGATGCGCTATTTCCTAAGATTGGAGGTGTGGTAAAAGGATGGGGAGATATTCCTTGGGCAAGGAAGATACACTATAGATATTCTGTAACGGTTTAGAATGCAAGATTGTAGACCCATGTCTACGCCCATGATCACCAACTAGAAAAAGTTAGATGCATCAATTGACAAGGATGTCGACCCCACCTTGTATAGATAACTTATTGGGTCTCTCATGTATCTAGTCAACACTAGGCGAGATATTTGCTTCAAAGTCAATACTCTCAGTCAGTTCATGGTAGAGCAAAGAGGGTACATTGGGCAGCAACGAGACATGTTCTTAGGTATGTGCATGGCACAGTCAAGTATGGGTTGAGATATACTTGAGGGGATGACGTTAGACTATGTGGGTTCACAGATGCAAATTGGGAAGGCAGTTCAGTGGACAGGAAAAGTACCTCTGTGCACTGCTTCAGAGTGGGATCAGGGATGGTTTCGTGGTGCAGCAAGAAGCATGTAAGGCCTTAAATTTAAAGTGTAAAACAGAATATAACAATTTCTGAATTTATCAATGTGATGCTGAGTACCTACTTATGTTCCTATGGTTGAAGATGCCTTTGATTTTCTCCTGCTCCCGCTTTTGTTACCAAAACCTCCCTGCCAAACTGGGTACAACCTAGGTACTCAGTTTCAGAATGCTTCGCAATTGATGCAATCTGATCCCCCGTGCCCAAAAACTTCAGTACAATCAGGCTCAGTCCTTACTATCTGTACTCTCTATTAAAATTGTTCTCCTTCCTTCTCCCTCAAAATTTTCCTCCCTCAAAACTTCATCTCTGTTCCCTTTATATTTTTCCCTGATGCTCTTCTCGAACTTTCAGTCAGTTGCATGACCACCTCTCCTTTTGTGTTGGCTTTGTGAGGAAGGTAAGCCATTTATAATTGGATGTGGTGGTCTCTCTTTAAGATGACAGGTTTTTTCATTACCTTTGGAACTTATACGTATTATATTACTCACCCTCCACAATATTAATATTGTAGTATGCCTTTATGAATTGGTTGGGTTAGGTAGGATAACATATTATATTCCTTTTTTGTTTGCTTTCTTTTTTTTCTTTTTTTTGTATAACATGTTTAATATCCTTTTAAATGTTCATTCCTTTCATTTATAGTTGTCCCTTTTATATATTTATATAATTTATTTCCCATTTTAATTTTGTATAGTATAGAGTATTAATCTTTTATTTTGAATAATATTCTGTTGTTACCCACTATGATGATGACACACACAAAATACATATTTCAATATATTTTTGCGAGTTAGGTATTTATTTAGTATCTTCAACCATTACGCCTTTTATCCTATGCTTGTAAATTCTTCATAATTTAATATGAATAGTAGTGCAGTACAGGAGACACATGCATAAGTAGCTATCATATGCATGCCTCGTATGCATGCTAATAATTCACATTTCGTTTGTACTAGTAGTTGGGTCACAAAGCAAAAGTTTGTAGCTTTGACCTCTACAGAAGCAGAATACATGGCAGCAAGCACAGCTATGTGTGAAGCTATATGGCTCCGAAAGCTGGTAGTAAACTTGTTCAAAAAGAGAATGGATGTGACCAGAGTCTATTATGATAATCAAAGTTTCATCAATCTCTCTGAGAATCCATTGTTTCATGACAGGTGGAAACACATATATATTCGGTGTCATTTCATCAGAGATTGTGTAAAGGGTGGGGCAGTCCAATGACAGTATGTTCCCACAAAAGAGCAAGTTGTAGACATACTCACAAAATCTGTAGGGAGAGCTAAGTTCATCTATTTCAGAGAACATATGGGTATGGTGGAGAAACCGTTCCAATAGTAGGCACAAATTTTCAGTTCTGGATGTTGCAGTTGCAACAACAACAGATGAGAGGGAGTTGCAGTGCAGATGTAGTGTTGGCAGCAGTATGGCAGTGTCAACAACAACACAGATGCAGTATCAAAGTTGCGCAATAGTTGGTGGGCAATAGCAGCCAGACACCAACAGCATGACAGTGTTAGGATATTCCGACACATAGGAAATAATTAAGTATAACTTGGTCTAGTGTATAGTTAGGTAAAGTGTATTTCTATAGTATGTATTTTTTGTAACTTGCAATTTGACGGTCACGAATATGTTCTGGACATGAAGTGATCCGATGATTCATTCTCTCCTTGGTATTACCGATACTTGATCCGTGGTTTAACACCTAATTGGTCCACGATCTCTATTTAAAGAGCATGGAGGGTCATTTGTCTGTGATCGTTTATGAGAGAAGCTTATGTAACTTTTCTTTCTTTTGCGTTAATAATATTCCCTGAAGTGGCCACGTTGGCTCAAGTCGTGCACTGTTTCCCTCTTTGAGTGTTTTAACCACGTCAAGAATACTGGTGTATTGATCTGTGATCTGTTTGTGAGCAATGTCCTTTGGTGTTCAATCTAGGGAACTTACCCTGTAAATCCCTACAGACAGGAGATGATACAGAAACAGCGTGTTGTGACAAGTTGTGCAGCGCTAGAACACTTTCCTCGCTAAGAGGGAGTGTTAGTTTTTGTAGCATCGGATGTGTTCTTGCCACTAAATTTGGTGGAGAGACTAGAATACATGAAAACTCCAAAACCCAGAAATAGTTTTTGGAAATTCCGCCTAGAAGTGTCTCAATTAGTTTATTAGTCGTTTTTAAATATTTCCTAAGTCTAAACTTAGGGAATATCGTTAATTAATCAGTATTAATTGAGATAAGGTGAGAATCATCTAGAAGCTCACACAAATTGATCCAGAAATGGTCTGAGTCGTCGATTAAGATTTAATCTTGGTCGTTGGAGTCCCAACAAGAAAATATAAGAAGGGATCGATGTGGTGATGGAGAATAAGCCAGTGCAGATACTCAGTTGCTTAAACAATTCGATTTTCTCAGTGGCAGAGATGCAGCAGAGAAGACAGAACCAGAGGGAGAGTAGTAGGTGGTAGAGGAGGTTAGCAACATTCCAAGAGGAAATATTCCAGTCCCGCGAAGAGGCAATGAGAGCAAGGCCGAAATCCCCAGAAGTTTTGAGCAAGCACTGTGCAGAGGGTGACGCAAAAGGTTCAACATGTGGCTAGGGAGGTAATTTTGGTGGCAAAAATTAGCTGTGGGGTGATAGAAAATTCTCACAATAATTTTACGAGTATTTTCCTCAAATTAGATTGTCAGTAGAGCATCTAAATTATTGTACTCATAATTGTTACTGAAGAATTAAAATAAAACCCTCATTTGCTGCACCAGTTTTCTCATATTGGGTTTTCCCAGGGACAATTGTCCAAAAATAATTGTGTCAAAATTCTTATGTGTGTACCAAAATTTCTCAGTTTCCATTATTTTATTTTCCACAGTATTTTTATGGTGAAAATTGCAGTTGTGATTTTATTCATTGTTTGTCATAGCGAATAAACTGCATAGTTTAATTTACAATTAGGAGAATAATTTCCAGTTATTGCAATAGATGAAATTTTCACATTAAATACAATTGGTGTAGTGTCTTCTTGTGTTTAATTTTCAGCCATATATTTATACACAAAAATTGGCAGGACAGCCAGCAGAATTAACTCTTCCACGTCTTCTTTGTATTTAAGGCACTAGTCTTACTTTCAGTTGGTTGGGGTATCAAGTTGAAATCATCCCTTGGCTCTAAAGGAGAAACTTGGGTCTAAAGAGTGGAGGTTCCCACCAAGGTGACAATGGGCCCTTACCTTGTGTTTGCCAATCCCAACAGGTTGCACGAACCTTTACAGCCATGCTAATTAAATCAGTAACAGGTATCATTTTGTGCTATACAAACGAATCTAGGTTATAAACCAAGTTTTCATTCTTTAAACACCATCAACACAAATAGTAGCTTGTGTGAAATTTTAAAGTATATAACAATGCCCCTCTTTTTCACTAACGTATTGTAAAAATAATCATAAAATTAGGATTCAAATGATTGTATATTGCATGAGAAACCAATAATAAGATCAAGATCAATATCACTATCAATAATAGATTAAACTAAAAGTAGTGACCTTTCCATGGAGGCAGATCGACACAAAAAATCTTCCCAAGAAATGTCACCTTCTCGTAAAGGCATGCATAATTGGGTGTCACTTCCAGGCACCACTATTGCAATTGGAGCACTGGCCTCAATAACTTTACTGCAACAAACAATATTATAAAGGCAATGAAAAAGCAGAATATTTGAAGCAGATACAAAAGATGAAGTATCAAAAATACAACAAGAAGTTGAATATTGTGTCCATTTGAATTTTACACTTTACACCTGAAATTAAGAAACTTACGTGTAGAGAGGAAGTGTTTTATCACCTCGAATGATAACATCCTGCATGAACAGATTAGATCGAATTTAAGGAAATCTTACAACTAGCAAAATAAATATAATAGAAATTCAGTATCCTTATGTAGTATCCATTCTTCAAACCTCACATTTCAGATTTATCAATTCACATGAACGATAACATTTGACAAACAAAGAAAGTTAACCAAGTTATGGAAAATAAATTAATGACATGTGATTAACAAACAGACCCAACAGGAAGAAGACTCTTATTTGTGCAGTCTTCATATCACAATAGTCAAACTCACATATCTAGGACAGAGCAACAATTTGACAAAGCTAAACTGGAGATTGTAATATATATATATATATATATATATATGTGTGTGTGTGTGTGTGTGTGTGACACTAATCCCTTTTCGCATGTTTTGAAAGCTGGTATAAGGCCGAGATAATGGATGCTGACAAGGTATTGCCATGTTTTGTGTTGTGGGAGCCTTGGCTTGCAAGAAATGATATGATCTTTCAAGGAAACGAAATCCCTACAGTTTAGGTGTTTCATCAATTAGATATGCATATGACTTGGGATTTTTTTAGTAGTTCCTATCAAGGAACTCTAGGTATGTGTGGAGCTAGTGGTATTTTTTTCATCAATAGAAATCATTTTATTTCATTCAAATATGCAGCAGTTCAGGGGACTAATAATACACCTGAGTTTCATGTTTTACGGTTACTACTGAAAATTATGGTTGAAAAAGGAATTGGCAGCCTCTGGGTTATGGAGGACTCGGAAATGATCATAGACTGGGCAAAACCAAAGAAACCATGTTGAAAATCTGGTGCTGATTGCAATCATGAACAGGATCTCACAGTTGAGAAATGAAAGAAGTTTTCAGAACTATGTCTACTCATGTCTACAAAGAATTCAATGAGCAAACAGACATGTTATCTAAAAAAGCTTTATCTATGCATGGAGGAATACTCTCTGAAAAGGAATTTATGGAGAATGTTTCCCTAGGACACTTGGATTCTACAGACTCAACTCAAATCTGCAATTCCAACAATTTCTGCCCAGATTTCAGACAAAAAGGATTGAAAAATATTCCTGGAAAATAGCCAAAACATAGAACATTTACACAACACTATAATGATAGTTCTATAATTTTTTGGATCATATTAGTTAATTGACTTAAAAATCAAGGGATTATGCATTGTGGCCATGAAGGGAAGAAAGCTAAGAAAACTCGTCATTGAAATGATCATGAATATGGAACGTAAGAGAATTAATGCCATGCTTGATAAATTCCTCAAAATCCTTCCCCATTAAAAGTCATACTAGTGCTCAAGGCCCCAATATCTCTCCCAAATATCCCTCGCAATACCTTCTGAGGAAAACAAGTGGCATGAGACATGGAGGACGCAACCATAACAAAGAGTTAAGCAAGCACATAACATAACATATGAAATCAAAGATTGGTAGCCACTAACATATAGAAAAGAAGTTTTCTTAGGGAAAAGGGTATGTCAAAGGGATTTCGAGGAAGCACGGAGCACAAAGAGAAGTTTGTGCCTCCTAGAAGAAAGAAAGTCTTGATTGTTTCGCTGAAGGAGATGTTGCACAGTTTTTGTCAAAGTTCCAAGGACGTGGAAGTACCAATTTTTTCAATGAGATCGGATCATCCATCAACAGTTTATGTGTCATTGTAAACTCATTCTGCAAGTTATGTAATGTAAATGATGCTAGTAAGACCGTGAATGTATGTAACAACATGGGTAAGCCTATTATTTTGGCGAGGTTTTCATCCGACGAGGTTTTTCATCTCACTAATTCATTTGTGTTTCTAAACATGGATGATCGGCAGAATTTTTCCCTCCAACTTCACCCCAAAGCTAGGGTGGAATTCTTCGTCAAAGTCTTAGGTGAGTCTTAGTGTTCTAGTCAATGTGGAAAAAGTCGAAGTCGGGATTAAATCGGCAAGGGTCCAAAAGTTGAAAAAGTCGTTAAAGTCGGGAGTTTTTCGAAAAAGTCGGCAAAATTAAACGGCCAACCAAAAAAATCAAAAAATCGGGATTTAGTCGGCCAGCCAAAAAAATCAAAAAATCGGGATTTATTCCCGACTTTTTCCACACTGGTTCTAGTAGAGTGTTATGTAAAAGTGATTTGGAAATACTTTAAGCTAGTTGGCTAAATTATTTTATTACAAATCACTTGGTCTACTATATCATTTGTGTCGCAGATTGGGTATGCAATTTGAGAGTCTAAGCTGAATAGATATTCCCCCTTTGAGGATTGAATTGTAAAAAAATCTTATGTAAAAAATATTTTAATGCATGATCCCTCATACTTGGTGGAAAATTAATTAATCCCTTCAAGTCTCAATTAATTAATTTTTCTAACACAATAAAATTAAATCCTAAGCTACAAAATTAATTAATTTAGAGTCAAATTAAAATGTCTTAGTAAAATTAAATTCTCCGAACGAAAAATTCGTGGGTCTTAAAAGAATTAATTTTTGGAGGTTCTCCACCAAGGGAATATTAGATATTTAAAAAAAATGGACTATTAGACCTTGGTGGTTAAGTCAAAGTCAAATTTTTTAAGAAATTAACTCAAAATAATTAATTTTGAACTAATAAAAATGGAGTTAAATGATAAATTCGAAAATTCCTCAAAAATAAAAATTCAATCGCTAAGATTAAAGTATGATCAAGAATTTTTTACAACCAAGATTATTTTGACTAGGATCAAGCATACTAGCTATTATTTTTCACTTCGAGGATTTATCTATAAATTAAAGAGTCATTTGAGTCTCTAGCGATCTAATTTATGACTAAGAAATTCTTGATAAAGCATTCATGTAAACTATTGTCCCACTAGAAACTATTTTTTCTATCATAATAAATACTTTGGGGTGCAATTCAAGGTGTTCCATGTTCATTGATTCATGGTATGTACTAACTACAAGTTTTCCTATGTTGTGTTGATAAATGGTAAGATATGTTTTTCATTAGATGGAGATAAAATTATTCAATTGATAGTTTTGGGCTAATCTTAGGTGATTTGATTCGCCATATGATTAACACATTGTTTTGAGATAAATACATAGTGTTTGCATGTATTTCAGTACTTGGTCTCCAAGTTCATGAATTGTGAGCAAGAACCAACATTGTTTGGATCCCGAATATTTGTGTGCTGGATTAAATCTTCGCTCGGGCTATAGTGTGCATGGGGTTTTTAAAGTATTTTTAGCATTTATCAAAGAAAATAGCCATAAAAAACAATAACCATTAAATAAACGAACCTTCAAGCTGTTAGGCTTTGAGTGAAAGTACTAGCTTTGATACCAATTGTTGGAAATACTGAGAGGGGGGTGAATCAGTATTTCTTTTCAATTTTTACTTTTACCAATTAGATCATTTATATTTAGAACACAAAATGAACAATAAGAATAAATGCTTTTATTAATTTTTTTTCACAATAAATCAAGTACAATGTATATAGGGCTCCAACCCTAGATGAAGACACCAATCTTCAATCTCCCAGGCTCCAACCTATTGACAAGCACCAACTTGGACTTCAGTGAGGCTGTAATGACCCGCCTATAATAAAAATAAATATAAATTAATTGAAATTATAAATTTAATTTATTTATTAAATAAAATAGATAAACCTTATTAAATCAAACTACATATTCAAATAAAAATCAACGAAATCAAATCAAATTCGATTTCATAAAAGTTACACGTAACCAAAATATTGACACGAAGAAGAAAAGAAGGCGGTAGATGAGGAAATAAAAGGAGAAGGAAAAAAACTATTTTTGGGGGGAGGAAAGACGGAGAAATTTTTTGGAAACTTGAGTCTTGATTATACTGATGTTTTTAGGCACGGGGGAATCAGATTGCTTCAATTGAAAGCTTTCTGAGATTGAGTACCTAGGTTGTACTCAATTCGGCAGGGTGGTTTTTGGCCATTTTGGTGACACAGCCGGTCAAGAATTGCAACAGAGCAAACAGATTTTCAGCAGAGCAGACAGTTGGACAAGAATTGCAGCAGAGTAGACAGATTTTCAGCAAAGCAGAAAGGTTGGTTTTCATAAGATTAAATTTCTTTAAAATTTTGTATTTATTATTTCATGTTCTGCTATTTAGAATCTTGCTTGAGGTACAAGTTCTTACAGTTTGGTATCAGAGCTGGTTCTCAAACCCTTGTGATCCGAAAGACCCATTAAACCATACTCCCTGTTGGCTGCCTACTAATGACGGATGGATGCTTGATCACAATTCCCTTTTATTGGTACTACTGAAGGAGAATTCCCTAATTTTAGGCCTGCTATACCTAGAGTTTCTAAGGTTGTCTTTTCCGATTCCTTTAATCGTCAAAAGAGTAGCATTAGTTGCTCATGATTTCAGATTGAATAGATGGACTAAGGCCCTTGCCTATCTTGCTTCCTTGCTTGAGGCAGCAGCAACATGAACATGGCATAACTAGATGATCAATTGTCGAGAGGATTTCCCTTTCCTAACAATTAGGCTGAGCTTCAAATTCTGCAATAAACCATAAACATAAATCAAGATACAACCATAAACATAAAATATTTTCTCCTAATGAGTGAGCCTCGTCACAACCATAAAATTTCAAAATAGTACTATATCCCAATATTTTAGTAGATTGAATCAATAGTCAAGTGATAACTTGAAGCACATAACCAAAAGAGGAAAAGATATATATTATAATTATACACAGTATTGATGACAAATGCACATGCATACTGTTTTATTTCGGGAAATAAGGCAAGTACTCCTCCAATTCAATATTCTTTCTCCCTCTTTCTTAGAATGCAGCCTTTATTTCATATTCTGCTTCAAAACCTCTAAAAACAACCATAATCAAGATAAAAGTCACACCTTTCTCTAAAATCAAATTGCTGCTTCAATATGAATGACTGTGCCAAACCGCTTATCAGAAACACAAAAGATGTAGTGTTCAAGATCTGGATAACAGTGATGAAGAGAAACACTCTACCAATATAATCTTTTAAAAGACAAACTATAGCACAAATGAACTCAAGAAAATTCCCAACGAACCTTCTGTGGACTCAGAGCATTAGTGCAGGAAATCTCTGACTTTGTCCAGTCACTCACTCAAATCTGGATGTCTTTGTTTTAGGGTCATTTACAGCAAAATACATGTGAGCAAACGCCTCAATTATGATTGGCAAGAACACGCAGATTTTCGGATTTCGAATCTCTAGCTCAATACTTCAATTGAGAAGACAAACAAGTCAAAAAAATTCCAAACGTCATAAATATCCTACAACACATCAATAGATCAGAGCGCTACCTCAACAGGGCACAAAATGGGCAAAGAGCTTCAGTTTCACTATTTACGAAAAGCTCTGGACTTGCAATATCAATAATCCTATGAAAACAACAAGCCCTTTTCAAAATCATTTCGATCATCATTGGAAGTGCCAAAATAGAAGGAAGGAAAATATATATAATGCTCTATGCATAGTATCAAAGTATCAAGTTAACGCCCAACTGCCAAGCCAAGCAAAAAGCCACGAGCGAATATAATAAAGCACCACGAACTCTACAAGGAAAAGCACCTAGACATCAATAGAAGAAATGATCGACGTGTAATTCAAATCTCTATCCACAAGGACATAGGCTCTGGCCTTCTTTCGACACACCAATCACCTCCGTGGAAATTTGAGTACCGACAATGAAGTGTGCAGGCGTGTTGTTGTGGAGAGTCGGAGACGCACGTACCAAACAATCGTGGAGTCCTAGCAAGACTTAATTATATTATTTATCAGTAAATTATATCTGAATTAATTCGTTAATAATCGACATGAATATTATTAATTATATATTTAGGAAGTGTATATTTTATTTAGTCATCATAAATTAATAAATAAAAGTTTCTTCAAGGATTTATCAAGGACAAACAATTTTATTTTTTTTATCAGTTTATTAATGCCTAGGAATAAAAGCACATATATATTAAAATATTGTGGAGAATGTTTACTAGAGAAGAGTGTTTAAGAGAGGCCTTGTATAGATTTGAGTGTATTTCAATATATATTTTTATTATATTATTAGCATAAATATTTATTTATTTTTGTAAAGGGTTTATCCCTTCTTCAATTAAGTCATGTTCAAAAGAATAGTTTAGACCTTACGTTCAGGTATATATGTTCAAAATATTTTAGACTATTATTTATGCTATGTTACAATGATTATAATAATATCTAATTTTAAAAATTATATATATATAAAGACCCATGCATTAGAATAAGTATTATTACGCATTAGAATAGAATACCTTGCAATAGGACAAGGAGGTCGTGAGACCACCCTCCTTGACCTCACTACCAGTAAGACCTGCCTAGCAAGTAAAAATAGCAAAAATAACTATACCCATTTGTAAATTTAAAATTGTAAATTGTACATTAAATATGAAAGTATACTTCAAAATTTTTACAGTTTTTAGTATGTATACTGGAAACATTACGATGATAAGGACATATCAATGACGACAACGTGATCGGGCAGCAACTTCGTCCTTAACACACCACCGTCGTCATCACCACCACCACCACCATCACCGTCGTCATCACCACCACCACCACCATCACCGTCTCCATCAAGACCATCATCAACACCGATTGCTCCAACACCGAAGTTGACCGTGATAATTCACTCATTGGAAGCCTTATTGGAAACATTAAAAGGGTCGACAATGGCTAAGACCAAAGAAGAGCAACCTCAACCTATAGAAACCAATTCAGCAGAACAAAAATATTCTAAGTATAAAAGATCAAAAGAAGATATTTCTAGGGAGTTACAGAAATTAAACTCCCAAAATTTTCTGGAGGACGAGCTGGAGAATGTGTTGAGGCATGGTTAGAAGGAATGAACAGATGTTTTAAACTAAGAGAGTACTCTTCTTCTTCAAAAACAAAAATTGTCGTATTTCAATTAAAAGAAAGCGCCTTGATTGGTGGGGAAATCTGGAAAAACAACTACATCTCACAACAGATAATGTCCCTTGGGAATTGTTTGAGGAAAGAATCTGCGCTAAGTATTTACCTCCATACTATCAAGAACAACAAATCGGGGCCTATCATACATTAATTCAAGGTAATAAAACGGTGGAAGAATATGAAATAAGGTTTATGGAGCTTGTGAAATACATTCATTACTTAGATTCTGATGAACGTCAAGTTGAACGCTTCATATTTGGGTTAAATCCTCGTATCAGGGCCTTGGTTAGGATGTGGAAACCATCATTAGTAGCTGAGGTGGTAGAATGTGGCTGCTATGCAGAAAAACATCTAGGAATCAAAAAGGATGTCGGGCCAACAAAGCCTCTACAATCAAGTTTTTTAGGAAAGACTCCCCAAAATTTCTTCAGAGGAAGTAGCTCAAGACCACCTTATGGTAGTAGATTTACCCCAAGAAGTGTAGGAGCAAGAGCTCCCATGGCAGTTAATACTATAGCCATTGAATCATCAAACAGAAGTCCATGGAAATCTCGTGGAACTGCTAATAGAGGAAGAAATTAGAGAAGAAGCCGCATGAGAGGACGAAGCTCTTTATCTAGAAATTCACATTATGATTCAAGAGGACCGACCTAGGTTAATTGTTGGGGATGTAGAGGACTGCATTTTCAACGCGATTGTCCAGAAGCTTCATCAAGTATATTGCATAAGACTAGAAAGGAACCAATACCAAATACCCAAGGCAATCATAGAATCCATGCATTAGTCAACAACAATCAAGCAGCACATCAATCCACTGTAGTGGAATCTTCAGGTATTATTTATGGTATAAAATTCAAAATCTTATTTGATACTGGTGCCACAGATAGTTTTATTTCGTCATATGCATTAAAGAAATGCAGGTTGGTAGCGTGCAAACAAAATCATTTCAGACAGGTAGAAATGGCCTCACGAAAAGTCCAATCCATAGACTTAAGTGTGGGTTAATACAAAATTGATCTAGGGTTTTGTTCAGCTAAATTGAAAGTTTATGTCACAACCCTAGGAACTTATGATCTTGCCATAGGTATGGATTGGTTAGAAGCTCATCAAGCTTGGATAGACTGTTATGGGAAAATAATTCTCGGTATAAATGATGAAAGAGAGGCAATCCAAATTCAAGGTATCAAGAGAAAATTATCTTTACGCTACATATCAGCAATGAAAATGAAACATTGCTTAAGGAAAGGTTGTCAGGCATATGTAATCCAAGAAGTAAGTAAAGAAAAAGGACCATCCTCAGAACAATATCCGGTGTTACCTGAATTCCCGGATGTATTTCCAAAGGAACTACCAGGATTACCTCCTGAAAGAGAGCTAGATCTCACAATAGAATTGAAACCTAGTACTCAACCAATCTCTAAAACACCTTATAGAATGACAGCTCCAAAACTTCAAGAATTACAAATTCAATTGAAAGAACTATTGGATATAGGACACATTCGACCCAATATATCACCTTAGGGTGCTCCCGTAATTTTTGTCAAGAAGAAAGATGGTTCCTTAAGATTATGCATAGATTACCGAGACTTGAATCGAGCTATAGTAAAGAATCGGTAACCAATGCCTCAAATTGATGACCTCTTTAACCAAATGAAAAGAGCTACTATCTTTTCAAAAATTGATCTACGATCAGGCTATAATCAGTTAAGGATTTCAGAAAGCGATATTTCTAAGACAGCATTCCGAACACGCTTTCGACATTATGAATTCACAGTGGTACCATTTGGGTTGACTAATGCACCAGCAGTATTCATAAACCTTATGAACAACGTTTTTCGCAAATATCTTATCAATGTGTACAATTTTTCTTAGATGATATTCTTATCTATTCTAAGAACGAGAAAAAGCATGAAGACCATTTACGGATAGTATTATCTTGCCTTAGAAAACACCAGTTATATGGAAAGTTATCCAAATGTTATTTCTTTCAAAAAAAAAAAAAAATCATTACTTAGGTCATATCGTATCAGGTGAAGGGATCTCAGTAGACCTTGAGAAGGTAAAGACAATCATGGAATGGCCAATACCAAAAAATGCACCTGAAGTACGAAGTTTTATGGGTTTAGCCAGTTACTACCGAAGATTTGTGGAAGGATTTTCTAAAATCGCAAAGCCAATTACAACTCTTCAAGGTAAAGGTGTTAAGTATGAATGGACTGAGGAATGTCATAAAGCATTCTCTGTACTCAAAAGACTGCTGACCAATGCACCAATCTTAAGAGTCCCGGATATGGACAAAGATTTTTCTGTATGTATTAATACATCCAAACAAGGATTAGGTGCAGTATTAATGCAGGATAGAGGAGTAATAGCATATGCCTCAAGAAAATTAAAGCCTCATGAAGAATTCTACGCCACTCACGATTTAGAGTTCGTTGTTGTAATATTAGCTTTAAAGATATGGAGACACTATCTAATAGGGCGAAGCTTTATGCTTAAAAGCGACCATCAAAGTCTACAATATTTGTTCACCCAAAGAGACTTGAATGCTAGACAAAGACGATGGACTGAATTCCTAAGTGAATATGACTTTGGAATATCATACATTAAAAGAAAAGAGAATGTAGTGGCAGATGCTTTAAGCAGAAGACCCTGAATATTTTCCCTCATATCTATCAAAGTAGACTTAAGGAAACAAGTACTAGAACATCTCATAAGAGATAGCTGGTATTTAAAGGTAACATCTAGCCTTGATAGTAAAAAGCCAAAAGAACCTAAGTTTGAAGGATATGAACTAGAAGATGATGGAATCTTGCGATTTCATAAAAGGATGTATATTCCTGATAATAAGAATTTCTGAGACACCATCTTTAAGGAAGCCCACAGAGCTGTAAATGGTGCACATCTCAGAGTAAAGAAAATGTATACTGATACTAAGAAACTCTTCTTCTGGACGGGCATGAAGCGCGATATCGTTCAATTCGTTGCAAAATGTTTGGAATCTCAACAAGTAAAAGTTGATCATTGTCATCCAACGGGTTTCTTACAACCTCATGACGTTCTTGTGACCAAATGGGAAATCATTTCTATGGATTTTATCACTGGACTACCTCTTACTTCTCAAAGACACAATGTTATTTTGGTGGTAGTGTATAAATTAACGAAACGTGCCCATTTCATTCCCGTAAGAGATACTTATGAAGTCGCTGACGTAGCTCAAGTATTCATAAATGAAATTATCAGATTTCATGGAGTACCTAAAAAAATCATAGCAGATAGAGACTCACAATTAACTTCAAAATTCTGGGCTTGCATGCAATCACTCTTAGTAACTCAACTAAATTTAAGTACAGCTTATCATCCTGAGAATGATGGGCAAACAGAAAGGGTAAAACAAGTACTAGAAGATATGTTGAGGATGTATGTTATGGATCAACAATCACACTGGGGAAAGTACTTATCCTTGGTCGAATTTGCATACAATAACAGTTACCACAGTTCAATCAGAATGCCTCCATTTGAAGCATTATACGGCAGACCTTGCAGAACACCGTTAACTTGGGACAGGTTAGAAGATAGGGTGATAATAGGGCCAAAAGTAATCCAAGAGATGGAGGAGCAGGTAAAACAAATTAGACAACGGTTAAAAGAAGCACAAGATAGACAAAAGAGTTACGCCAATGCCCACAGAACTGACAGAAAATATGAAGTAGGGGATCAGGGTTTTGTCCGCATCAAACCAAATAAAAGCACTCTCTGATTCGGAAAAGGGACAAAGTTGTCACCCCAATTTATCGGACCATTTAATGTCATGGAAAGAGTTGGAACTGTCGCCTATCGTCTTGCACTGCCACCTCACTTGCATAAAGTTCATAATGTATTTAATGTATCTGTATTAAGGCATTACATCGTTGACAAATCTCATAACCTTCAATGGAAGGAACTGCAGGTATCAAACGAAGGAATCATATCGGTCAAACCATTACGTATACTGGAACGTAGGGTTCGACAGCTCAGGAATCGTCTGGTAGACCAAGTTAAAGTCTACTAGGACAAGTATAGTCCTGGATCGGCTACTTAGGAAGATACGGAAATCATATGTCAAAAATACCCCAACTTGTGTCAATTTTGAAAAACTTTAAGCCATATTTTGTACATATTTTCTTTACTTTAAATCAAATACTCAAAACCATTTTTGGAAGAGATTTTTATGTTACCAAAATATGATATATGTTATTTGCTTAATTCTACTTGTACGTTGATACCAAGATGAAATATGTTATTTAAATTTACCTTACTAAGTTATGAATACTAAGATGAAGTTCAATATTTGATTAACCTTGTTATAAAATCTAAATCCAATTATGTTATGAATTAAGATATTACAAATTTTGTTTCATTTATGCATATTGATATGATTAATGAGATAGAAATGAAAAAATGATTACAATTTCAATATGAAAGCCAATGACATGACCAATACATGACCAAGTATGTTATAATATAGATAACAATATGTATGAGCTATACATAAATTGTTTATTTTATAAATATTGATGCATATGTTATAATATATGGATAAGTGTTTAGATGGCAAGTTACTAAAACAGCCACGTGATGACAAAAACTTCAATACAATTAAGACTCAATAAAGTTCCATGAAAGAACATTAACTTTGGTCCCACGAGGAAGGGTGGAGGTATTGCCCACCGTTTATCCTCCAAAAACCTAGAGTCATGGAAGGACTGTGCGAATCACACTCCCCTAGACGTGTGTCGATCACTGCCAAATGCCTACTGCGCAATCAGGTTGATATAATCAACGCTGACACCCTTGAGAGTCTATGAATGGTTAACCAGTATAGCTGACACCATGGCATACTCTAGTAGAGGACGGATAGGATGGAAGCGGAAGAGATTAGAAAGGATAGGATGATTCTAGAGTAGCTTAAAGAGTCAATCGGGGGAGGACATGAATATTATAGTTGTAAAATCTTAGAATATTTAAGAAAACATATACTCACGTTAATCACTAATATATTTTAGCAACCCTAACCTCGAGACGAAGTTTATGGAAGAAAGGATGTATGTAATGACCCGCCTATAAATCAAAATAATTAATATAAATTAACTAAAATTATAAATTTAATTATTTTATTAAATAAAAATAATAAAATAAATATACCTTATTAAATCAAACTACGTATTCAAATAAAAATCAACGAAATCAAATCAGATTCGATTTCATAAAAGTTACACGTAACCAAAATATTGACACGAAGAAGAAAAGAAGGCGGTGGATGAGGAAATAAAAGGAGAAGGAAAAAAACCATTTTGGGGGGGAGGAAAGACGGAGAAAATTTTTGGAAACTTGAGTCTTGATTATACTGATGTTTTTTGGCACAGGAGAACTAGATTGCTTCAATTGAAAGCTTTCTGAGACTGAGTACCTAGGTTGTACTCAGTTCGGCAGGGTGGTTTTTGGTTGTTTTGGTGACACAGCCAATCAAGAATTGCAGCAGAGCAAACAGATTTTCAGGAGGGCAGACAGCCGAACAAGAATTGCAGCAGAGTAAACAGATTTTCAGCAAAGCAGAAAGGTTGGTATTCATTAGATTAAATTTCTTTAAAATTATGTATTTATTATTTCATGTTCTACTATTTAGAAATTAGCTTGAGGTATAGGTTCTTACAGAGGCTCCGACCTCTAGGGCACCAACCCTATCTTCTCAAGGCACCAACCTTGCGTTTAGAGGTTCCAACCCCTAGGGCACCAACCCTTCTCTAGTACAAGCTCCGACCTAGTTTCTAGAGGACACCGATCCTCTAGGGCTCCAACACTATCCTCCAAGGCATCAACATTGTCCTTTTCGAGGCTCCAACCTCTTGGGCTCCAACCCTTGCTTTACTTCGTCAAGATATGTTTAGTTGTACTTCACGGCTCCCAATGTCTTCTTCATCGAGCCCTTTATATCTTCAGCAATGCCTTAACTTAGTCTCCACGTCATGTCATCAATGACAACCTTGATCTTCACATGAAGGTGTTTCCGTTGTTCTTCATGGTACCAAACAATTTCTCCAAGTTACCTCATGATGACATCACTGATGCATCATGGTCTTCAATGTTATCTTCATGATATCCCACCAAAGTGTCTCCAAGGTCAGTCAAGGCTACTCATCAAGAGGGCTACAATCTGGGATCTTCTTCAAGAGCACTCCACAAAGACTTCAAACAAGGTCTCCACAAATTCTTCAAAGTGTCTTCATGGTACCCAACCAAAGATCTTCAAATAACTTCTTCAAGAATCTTCAATTTCACTTCAACAAGTCACTCCAAGGTTGTCTTCAAGAGTATTCTCAAAGCAGCTCCAAATCCACTTCAATATATACAAAAGACTGTCAAGAGATGTTTCCAAAATACAAGCTCTTACAAACCAATGTCAAATATGTACTTCCAATCTTGGAGGCAGAGGTTTTTTATCTATCACATGTATCATTGTTATATAATGGTGACTGACCACACTTTCCTTTGAGCACTACTTCCACAGGTTGTTGTACTTCAGATCACAGGTCAATAAACTGAGCAATTATAACTCCACAGATCAGAGTTATCTCAAAGGTGGTTGTCTGAGCTTACTGCACTAGGTAGCTTCAACACTTGTTCGAGATATCTATTACCGGGCTGCAAACTAATGTGACTGCCCTTAAATTTGCAACTTTTCCACAAGTCCGAGTCTCTTCTATTCTGATCCCCCCATAGAATTAAGCGACAGGTGAAGTGTAGATAAACTGAGCTCCTAAACAAGTCTCTGAACCGAAGTTTAGATGACTGTCACAAGACTCTGACTTTGGTTTTCCACAGCCAGTTGTCTAGAGTGCAGGAATGAGTTAATACGGTGGGTGATCTGACCCTCCAAAACTCCACAAAACTGTCCGAGTTACCATAGTCTGAGGCACTGTCCCATACAGCTCGAGCTACAGAAATACTGTAATAAGGGACAATCCAAGCACTGTAAAAGGAGGCACAATCCAAGCCACAGTTTGCACTAATCCGAGGTACAGTCAAGGCTTAAGGAGACCGAGAAGTATCCGTCTTGCTCGTTGACCTTTGGGATAATAACCAGCCCCAACACCACCTAAACGCAGCTCTGTTTTAGGACAGAGTAAGGCCTGCGGCCTACTTTCCTTCTCTGCCTGGACTGTGGCTAATATGCATGAGATAACCCTCTCCTAAACCACACAAATTTTCTTCTGTCTGCTCTGAACTGTGGCTGCTTTCCTTGCTCAGAAATCAGATTACAGGAGGAGAAAAATGTCCTTAAGACATCAACTGTCCTCCTATACTAATGGGGCCTTCTTACAAGTGTAAGCTTGCCCTTAAAAATAGACACAATCACAGAAGTATGCCCAAACAGTATTTTATAATGTGCTCCTCGGCCTCCTTTTAAATTTGTACTCCTCTGAAATTATCGCAGAAAATTGATGCTAAAATGAGGTGTCTGAACTCATATTAATACTAGTTTGAAGTTTAAGATGAATGGAGGTGTCTTATGGAGGGAGGCCGACATGACAGGCCTAGCACAAGTCAGCTCAAGGACCAGAATTAATAAATGAACTTCAAAAATTCATTTCTCCCAAACCGCTTGGAGTTTCGGGCTAAGTAATAGCTCATTGGAAAGGCAAAATTATGCTCTTTAAGATGGTATAGGTCTCATGCAAGAATTTTGCCTCTATGATGGTGAAAAATCATTTTTAACATCATGATCCTTTATGAGTGCAAAAATAAATTGTAGGGCTTCTTCATGGTGATTCCTTTGTTAGTAATTGTGTCTTTGTCATGTCCTTGTCTCATAGGGTCATCATTATTATGTCCTTGCCTTCTTCAATGTAGGGTCAACATCATGCTTGCCTTCTTCAATGTAGGGAGACCATCATGCTTGCCTTCTTCAATGTAGGGACACCATCATGTCCTTGATTTCCTTCTTCATTGCCTTCTCTCCTAGAACAGTATTGGAGGTTTGTCTCCATGAAGATCATTGGAGGTAGGGCACAAGAGTTGTAGTCATCTTCTGGCATTTTCAAGAATATTTTCCACCCCAGCCACTGCCATATTGACATCAATGACAACCTTGATTAACAATCTCCCCCTTTGTCATTGATGGCAATATTCTTGCCCTTCCAACATTCTCTCCCCCTTTGACATCAATGGCAAATGAGGTGCCCAAGTACTCCCCCTGTCAAGTTGCTTCTTTTCTTCATCAATAGTAGTTCTTCATAGGAATGTTACTCCCCCTTTCATGGTGCTCTTCCTTTTGGCAATGTGGTCCATGATAGATGTGTTTACATTTCTTCATGTGATGAACCAAATCCCCCTGCCTACATAAACTCCTCTAGCTTCTTTAGACAAGAAACATTTCTGGCTTGTGATCAAGTGGAAGAAACCTTCAACAATAGTCCATCGGATGAGTAAGAAATCATGTTCTTCAATGGAGTTACTTCCGAGGGACGATCTACTCAAAGGATGATTGTCCATGTTGCTCATCAAGGATTTCATAGGGCCCATCCATGACTAGCTTCTACAAGAATGCTTAATCATCATAAGCTCCCCCTAACTGTATGCATGGTCTTCATTCTGACAGAGTCTCCCCATCAAATACTTAGATTATCAAGGATCAGGTCAACAACATGTGTTGTTCGCTGGAGAGTTCAAGATATTTTCGGCTTGAATCTGCTTCTTTCTCCATACTAGTGTAACTTTCTTCTCTAGCATAGTTCTAGCTTGAGTAGGGGCCCAAGTCAAGTTACAAACATGTGCCATATGTCCAATGTTATGACACTTGAAGCACTCTATATTGTTCATGTATAAAAATTCATGACTTCTTGCAAAACTGCTTCTCAAAGATTGACGGGGACCATTATAATTATCTTTGTGATATGCCCTACAATCTTTTCCCATGTGCCCAAAGTTCGTACAAGAATAGCAATAACCAAGAAATATACTTTGGTACCTGGGAGAAGAATGTTTCCTCGATGTAATTCTAAAGTCATTTTACCTTGGGATCCTTTGATGATAACCATTGCTTCTTGCATCCTTGACGCTATCTGTATTTCTTCTTGGAGTAGGATTTCTTTCGATGTCAACTTGACTCTTGCCTTTGCTGGGAACATCAACATTTCTTCCAGGCTTCCTCACATCCCTGTTGTTTGAAGCATTATCATTCTTGCTTGAGGATTCACCTATATAGCCAAGTCCTGATTTATCAAGGGGAGACCTTTGATGACTTAAGATGTCATCTAGGGTTCAAGAGCTTTTCAAGTTCTTATTCAACAAGTCAACTTCCTTTTTAAGAGAGACAATTTCTCTTTTTAACTTTTCACAATCTTCATCTTTCATAACTAGTTGCTTCTTCATTTCTTCCATCATCTTGGTTGCTTCACATGATTTGGCCTTAAGAGGAGTGATTTTTTATTTTAACTTGGTGATGTCATCATCCTTTTCTTCTAGTAGGCATATCATGGTGTTTCTCTCCTTTAATTCTTGTTAAGTTATGGTATGTTCTATGCTTATAATAGTTTACTTCTTTTTCTTATTATATTCCACAAATTAACAATCACATGTACATAAAGTAAAGTGCAGATAGAACATTAAATGATCGATAGAAAACAAGCCAAGACAAGAGACACAAGATGTGGCGGCTAGCCAGAGACAAACCCCACAATGTGTGGGGAAACCCTTTGATCAAATCTTCTTTTATCTTCAATAATTCAGCAGAGAGAAATAGTACAATAAATCTAATTCATATCAGCAGTAGCAAACCCTAGATCAACAACATCAACATTAGCGGCTTCATTATCAAACTAGGGCAGACGATATCTCACAAACCAACCGTCGAATCGGCTTGATTCCGCCACCAAAAGTTGCGGCCTCTAGAGGAGGTTCAGATGAACCTACAGCGCAGTTCAGATGAGGAGATCTTCTAGACCACGCAGGTCAATCTTTACTTCTGCAGTTGCAGCTTCAATTTTAGCAGTTTCTGGCTTCAAACTAGGGCAGTCGATATCTTGCAAACCGTTCATCGGATTGACTTCATTCCACCACCAAACGTTGCGGCTTTCAGAGGAGGTTCAGATGAACCTACAGTGAAGTTCAGATGAGGAGATCTTCTAGGCCACGCAGGTCAATCTTTGGATCTACAGTTGCAGCTTCAGGTTCAATAATTTCCGGCTTCACATGTGTGAAAGAGAGACCCATTTCTGCGCAGTAGAGAAGAGACTCATTTCTGCGCAATAGAGAGAGAGAGATGTGATGAGAAGAGTGAGTGTAAATGAGGAAAAGTCATCTTATATTTATACACAACGTTGGTGTTTGAATAGATGCGACTGTTGGGCTTCTGAGCCTACATGAGTTGTAGGTCAGCTTGATAATAATTCCATAATCAAAATAAATTCATATTTCCATGAATACTTATCAGAATCAGATGATCTTTATATCAATCCTACACCTCTTGATGAGAGGAATCTAAAAAAAAATATTATCAGCCATGATTAAGATGACCCACCTTAATTTTTTCCCTAGTTTCCAATTTTAACATGGTTTGGTGAGATTTATGGACAAGATCTATGTGCCGGAAAAAGTGAGCTCAAGAAGCTTATCTTGAGAGAATTTCATGTTTAGCCATATTTAGGTCACCTGAGATATCATAAGACTTTGAAAACTATGAAGGAATTCTACTATTGGTTGAATCTGAAGAAAGAGATAGCTGAGTTTGTTGCAAGGTGTTTGGATTTTCAATAGGTAAAAGTAGAATGCAACCATCCAAGTGGTTTATTGCAGTTAATTATGATTTCGGAATGGAAATGGGAGGTCATTTCCATGGATTTCATTATAGGCTTGCCAAGGACATCTATACAACATGATTCCATCATGGTTGTGGTTGACAGGTTGACCAAGGTATCTCACTTCATTCTAGTAAAGTATACTAATTCAGCTAGTGAGGCAGGTCAGGTCTTCATTAGGGAGATAGTTAGACTACATGGTGTTACTAAGAAGATCATATCAGAAAGAGATTCCAAGTTCACTTCTAAATTTTGGAAGTATTTTTTTGCAAGTTTGGGGACAAAGTTGGGTTTCAGTACAACTTATCATCTGCATAAATATGGAAAATAGAGAAGGTCAGTAGCATTTTAGAGGATATGTTGAGAATATATGTTATGGAGTGCCAACAGAGTAAGTGGGAAGAGTATCTTCCACTAATAAAGATTTCGTACAATAATGGGTATCAAGTGTCCTTGAGGATGAGTCTGTTTGAGGAACTTTATGAGTGGAGTTGTAATACTCCCCTCATATGAAGTGATCTAGTGAATAGGGTAATGTTTGGACTAGACATATTGGCCAAAATGGAATAGGAAATGCAGATTATTAAGAAGAATCTAAAGGAAGCACATGACAAGAAGAATAGTTATGTAGATCAACATAGGGTATTTAAGGATTTTCAAGTTGGGGAGCATGTGTACTTGTGCATCAAGCCCAAGAAGGGATCCTTGAGGATTGGTTCATGTGCCAAATTGGCACATCAATATTGCAAGCCTTTTGAGATCATTAAGAGGATTGGACTAGTGGCCTACAGAATTGCACTACCTTTGACTGTGAAAGTCCATGATGTTTCCCAAGTTTCATTGCTTAAAAGACATGTGAAGGATGTTGATCATGTGATTGATTGGTCTGTATTGCAAGTGGAGCAAGAAGGAGAATTCTAGGTAGAAATTTAGTACATATTGCAGCGGAAACAACTCATGCTCCAGAACCAAGAAATAGAGCAAGTTAAAGTGCAGTGGAAGCAATTTGGGCCCAATGAAGCTACATGGGATATGGTTGATTAGATGTGAGCTATATATCCTTGATTATTTATCGATTGAGGCAAAGGAGTTTTGGTATATGTACATATCTATGTATGGTTGTTATTGTAAATAATACAATGAGTTGTGTTATAAAGCTCCAATAAGCGGTATTATTGTCATGTCGTCATGTTTGTCATGTTGGTTTTTCTTTTTAACAAGTTGTTCATTGTAAATACTGGATCGAGTTAAATTATAAAGCTCCATGGGTAGTATGTTTTGGTTTTCAGTGGTCTTGTTAGTCATAGGTTCCATAAAACACTGAGGATAGTGTTCCCCTAAGGGAGAGGGGCTTATAAAAACCGTGGGTTAAAATTTCATGTAATAAAGGTTAATGAAGGTAAAATAATAAGACCAAAGTCATGGGACACGTATTCCAAGCTAAATGTTGGGAAATATATCCTAGTGGGTGTCACTTTTGTTTTATTTATGGCTAAGGAAATTGGCAAAGGCATTCGAAAAGGCAAAGAGGCATTAGTTAGCATCTATTTATGAAAATAAAGGAAAATAGGAGAAAAGGGAGATGAAAGGTCACATGTTTGCATGAAAGGGAAATTGAAGGAAAATGAGGAAAACAGAGGCCTCAATGATAAAAAGGCTTATGAGGACCACTTGAAAACTTTTTTTTAGTTTGGATTTGGAATTAGTTTCAAATAGAGAAAAACAGCAAGAGGAGAAATCAATCAAGCAATGGAAGGAAAATGAAAGTAAGGAAAAACAAGGAAGGTTGGATCAAGCAACCTCAACATGAAGATTTTGTAGATAATAAGTTGCATGTGTGAATTCCTAGTTGAGGTGTGAATGCATGATACATGAATTTGTTTATTTGGTTCATTTGCTATCATTGGCATGTGTTTTTCCTAGTTTGATAGTGGTTTCAACCTTGCCTTGTTGTTTCCTGGATAACCATGGTGTGATGGGATTATTTTCTTGGTTGAGCTTTGGATTGTCAGATGTTTTTGGAACTAGGTGAGGTACTCTTAGGAAAATTCCCAGGGGTTCAGGTTGGAGGTTGCTTAATCTCTAGGAAGCCCTCGACAAGTGAGTGGAGACAAGAAAAATCCTCAAGGTAATGGTGAAGAAACTTTGAGGCAGCCAAGCTTGTTTTGGGCTTTGTGATCTCTTGACCAATTTTGGTAAGATCACAATAGCCTAAGGGTGGAGGTGGTTTAATCTCTGAGAATCCCTCAACAAGTGGGTGGAGACAAGAAAATTCCTCAAGGTAATGGTGAATAAACTCTGAGGCATCCAATCCTTTTTCGGGCTTTGTGATCTCTAGACTAGTTTTGGTGAGATCACAATAGCATGAAGGTGGAGGTGGTTTAATCTCGAGGAAGCCCTGGTTTTTTATGTCTCGAGATCCCACATTCATGCTTGGAATATGGCATAGGGGTGATTGGATGAAATTAATATTTGGTTAAGCTCAATCTATGGTTTAGTGGTACATGGAAGTCATTGACTTGGTTGGCTTTTACATTAGTTAACAAAAGCTATTTCCTATTGTAATCCATGAGCACTTATACTTGATGTTGTGATGATTTGATGGTTTTTATGTCATGCTTAATAATATGGTCATATGTTGGTGTTTATGGTGTTGGATACTCCCAACATGCATGGGGGTCTCCTCGATGAAAAGTCCCAATTAGAATTTACATTGTTTGGTGTGGGAGCCCTTCAAGAAATAAGACCTGAGTGCCATATGTTCTTAAAGATATGCCTTTGATTCAATTTTCAACATGAGAGAGTAATAAACAAGTAATTTTGGATTAGGAAGTGACTATGCCTTGTGTAATGTTCAACTTTGGAGTGTATCAAGGTCTTCGACTGAGAGGGGAAAGAAAAGTGAGTCTTTCAAATACAAGTAATAGTAGTAATCTAGAAAAGACACATGACCATATACAAGTAGATGAATCATTGGACAACTAGCGAAATAGTTCATCTAGAAGCAATGGTTGCTAAAACATATACAACACACTTTCAACAATATAGTACCAAAGCCATCGAAATAGTTCAACTTCCTTAGAATAAATGAAAATAACATACATCACAAACATTAAAATAATAGTCTTACAATCTTTACGACATACGCATGAAAGTGTTCTCTCTCAAAAAGCTTTTGAATTAAGTAAAATTTCCAAGATACATCAAGACAATGAACACCACTAACTACAATGATGGAGTGTTAGAGCAAGCACTTTCTCCTCCAAAATAATTATCTTCCTCTCTAATGCCTAGTAGGAGGAGTCAAGGTGAAAATTCCTTTTCATGAGAAATGAGGGTTTATATATACAAAATGGGGTGATGGTTCACCCTCTTGTGACTCTTGGACTACCCTCATGATTGCTTGACTTCTATATGACCATTTGACTTCCTACATGACTTTTCACATTACATGGATGACTCGTGGACTTCCACTTTGCATTACATTTCTCCAATATTGAATTTACATAATCCATAATATGATGTGGCACATGATTACTCATGACATGAAACTAATGGCATGGAGTTCATGATGATATGGAAATGTCAATCCACTCCTTTTTGGTGCTTTCTTTCTACCTTCTTGAGAGATGGAACATGCTCTTCTTCTTCCTTATCATGGATTGTAGATAAGGAGTCTTCAATATGATCTTTTATCTTCATTTGCTATCGCAATTTGATGTCCCTTTGTCTCTCTTGATTGATCAACTTGTTTTCACAACTTCAAAGGTATGTCTTCTAGTAGTGTATCCTTCTCCATATCCTTCATCATCATCCTCTCATAACATGATAGAAAACCTACAACTGATATCTGATCATGAAAATATGACATCAATCCAATAAAACCCTAGTCTAACATACTTTATGGTAACCACTAACTGATTTGGAACCAAGTGTCAGGTTGGGAAACAGACTAAGTGATTGCACAATTTCATAACTCAGGAGGTTGGGGGTCAGGGCTGAGCCTTGATACTATGCAGTGCACAGTTCAGGTAGGTCAAGGCTTGTCAAATATGAAGTTTATGGACTCAAGAGGCCAAGATTAGGGATTGAGGCTTGATGTTGGCCATTATGTACTTCTGAAGAGAATGAGGCCAAGGGATTGCACATTTGTGTAGTTCAAGAGATCAAGGCTAAGGCTCGATGCTTGAGACTACGTAGTGTGCGGAGGAGACCGACTGGAGGCAGGGATTGCGCAGTTTTGGAACTCAAGGGTCAGGACTGAGCACTGTGATTGTACAGTGCATAGTTATGGGAGGAATGGAATACACATTGCATAGTGCCAAGAGGCAAGGCTGAGGCTTGAGGATTGAGATTGAGTAATGCATAGTTCAAGAAGGTTGGGTGATGCTAGGTTACTTGGTCGAGAAGTTTTTCAGGTTTAACTAAGTGTGGGATTAGTGAGATGGAAATGAACAATGACAAGACTCGAGTATGATAACACACTTAGAATACTTGACGACTCAACATAAATCACCCAAGACACATGAACACCATACTTTCCTCAATGTGATGACATTACGATGGCTTACCCAAAGTGCGACACTAAATATACACTTTGCGAATATAGTGATGACACTTGTGTGATAGTGCTTAAACTTTGGAAATGAGTGCGATACATGCCTACATGATAAGAATGACTCATTAGCACAAAGATCATCCCTTGAAATAAACCAAAAACACATATATGTAGTGTGCAACACTTGCCTATGCTAAAGACGACACTGTTATTTTCTTCAAAAAGGGACAAGAACACTTATAGAAAAGACATGCGATGAATCTTAATACTTGTAATGACAACATGAAAAGTCAAAGTAGGGTCCAAAATTTGGATGCAGGCCAACATTTTGGAGGGTGTTGTAGAATCAACAACACTTGGCAACACACTGGTTGAATTCCAACTTCTTTGCCTTGGTCAATTATGTTTTGCAGGGTCTAGTTCCTCTGGGAGTATTGATTCATCATTCAGATTATTTTGGTTTCCCCACTTACCCCATGCATAAACATAGTCCCCTTTTTCCTTCCTTAGTTGAACACAATCATAAAATCAACCATATCGTAATTTTTTGAATTAGGAGAAGGGTAATGTTATTAATGAGATTTAGATTTCTAGAGTATAGTTTTTCATCTTTAGTGTTGCTTCACTACCAACAAGCTTGGAAAATACCTCGACTGAGTCACTTTAGGAACACAAATATTGCTCCATTTCCAGTGAGCCTGGACAATACCCTGACAAAGTTGTTTGCTTCACCTCCTTGCGTAGGAAGCTTTTCTCTTCTTTCACCCTTTATTTATTTATTTTATATAGGACTGTGCATCAAAACTTATTCATTTCATGGGTAGAAGAGGGATCCCAAATTATTGGGAGCAGAAGAGATTGTTCCTTCAGAGAAGCATATATAAAACCTTTGATATTTGTTTTCTCATTTAGACTTTCCCCTTGTCTTTCTCTACTTGATTGGATTAACATGGAAAAAACCGAAAAATAAAGAGATGAGTGTAGGCATAAGGTTCCCAAAATAGACATGGATATCATGGTTCGACGCAAATATTTCTTTAGGCGAGGATCATATTTTTCATCATAACATAATCAACCAAATAGTATACCAAAGCAAGGAAGAAGAACTAGAGGTTATCCAAATGTTGCAATGTCACAAGACTCTTTCCAATTTCACCACATACATGGACCCAAAAAAACACACCTACACATGACACTTATTCACATAGCAAACATAAACAGAAAGAAAAGACTGAACATGACGAAGAAACAAAAGGAAATACTACATAGGGTAGGGCACAACCCTAGACTCTTATTGAAAATATTGTTTCAAATCTTGGCCATTCACAAGAAGAGAGTTAGTCTTCCCGTCTAAAGATTTGAGATGATAGGTATGATGGCAAAGATTCTAATGAAAAAAATATAGTCCAATCCACAAGGATTGGAACTTACTGCATTTACTTTGTCTTTGTGGGATTTACCCCACTTCAAGACCAGGTCACCCACGCTGAATTCACGTTTCCCTACAAACTTCTTTTCAAACCATCTCTTGATATGACTCTGGTGAAGATAAATTTTTTCTTTGGCTTTATTTATTTCTTCTGTAGCTTAAGGAGGGTGTCTATTCTACTCTAAACCAAAAGACAAGGTTTACCTTGCAATTCTTGTGAAAGTTGAAGGGAAGGCAAGTAAATGTTCAGAGGTAGGATGACTTCTTTTCCGTATACCAGGAAGTAACAATAAGTATTCAGAGAAGGTTTAGGCATGACGTCGTTAGTCATACGGAGTTCAACAAAGCAAAGTGTCGATTCCTTTGTTTAGAGAAGACGACATTTTTAATGATGTAGATGAGTTTTTATTGGTTGACTCAACAAGACCATTTCCCTACATATAGTAATTAGATGATTGTTTCAATACAATACCATTTTCCAATGAAAAATCATATAACTTTAATAATGAAAAATATGTTGTATTGTCAAAAACAAGTGAAGTTGGAATTTCAAACATGGTAATGATATTCTACTTGAGTAAGCTGATGACTTCCTAATAATTCACTTGTTTGAGGGGAATTGCTTCTTTCCACTCTGTAAAGTATTCTATAGCAGTAAGGATGTAGCGGTGTTGCTTCGATGAGTGTGGAAAGATCTCACTGATAACATCTAATCCCCATTGTTGAAATGGGTCTTCTACAACGATGGGCTGCAATGGGGTGACTAAATTCTTTTCTTAGCCAACACAATTCTAATAGACCAGACACTTGCGTGCATACACGTGAGCATCTTTGAAGAGTGTGGGCCAATAAAAATTGACCCACATAATTTTTTGTGTAGTAGTGTCACCCGCAAATTGTCCTAAGGATAGTTTGTCATTGAGGTCAAACAATACGTTTTATGAATATGATGCTTCTAAGCATATGAGAAAGACTCTGTTGTGGTTCTTCCCGAAAAGAACCCCATTTATGAAGTGATAAGATAAGTGTTTCAATCTAATTACACTCTTCTGTTTCACTATTAAATAGGAGGGAAAAGTACCGTGCTCAAGATACTATCGTATGTCTGCATACCAAGAGGTTGAGGTGTCAATGGGAATAGCTCACTCAATATTGTATATTTGAATCTGGTGCATTTACCCTTTTTGTTGCTAGTTTGTATAGACCATGGCCTTTGGTGGTGTGACCGAGTTTGAACTCGAGATCCTATTCATGCAAACCCATCATCCAATTTTCTCTTCTTTCACCCAACTCTTGTTGAAAAAAAAAGATATGCATTAGGGGAATTTTGAGGTCTAAAAAGGGCCTCCTAAGGAAATTATAAAATAATAGTGGAAATAATTAAATAAGATTAATTTACATCATCAAATTTTAGAGGGAAAAAAGGAAAACCTATTTTTTCAACTTATCTCCCTATGGGTTTACTCAAGTTTTAAGTGGCAACACTCGTTGGATGCAAAATTTGATTCCTCATCCAAGGAGTACCCATGTTGCCTACTTTTGATGGACCATTCTACATGAAAAATTAGAAATAGATGAAAAACATGATTGCAATCATGTTTTTTCATGTATTTCTCATTTTTTCATGTAGTAGGGTCCATTGAAAGTATGCAACATGGGTACTCCTATGATGAGGAATTAAATTTTGCATCTGATTACTCTCGCTCAAAATTTGAGTAAAATCTTAGGGAGATAAGTTGAGAATACGAGTTGAAAAAGTACTTTTATTATTTTATTATTTTTGAATATTTTTACTTTTTTTACTCCAAAAATGGTGAATCATCCCCAATGGTTGAAATCATCATCTTCAACCCTATCGGTTCTTATAAAGTTTATTTTGGTTGTACAATTTTCTTAGGAGGCCCATTTTAGACCTCAAATTCCCCTAATGGACAACTGCGTGTGGCACAAAGATAATACAATAATTTTTGTGAAGATCAGGACAAAAGTTTTTTACTGTCCTCTAAACTACATATGTTTGTTTATCAATGGTGGGATAATTAAATTCAGATCCTTGAAAGCTAGAGCTCATGAATGATATAGACCGCTCATTATTTTGATCATCTTTCTACGTAAGAATGACAACGAGAGAACTATCAGAAGCGTAGGTGTAGAGCAGGAAATATCTGTTGACGTCTGGACTATATAATGTTGGTGCTTCTATGATAGGTTGATTAATACGAGAGAATGAATCCTTTACCATTTTAGCCGATATGTATATCACATCCTTCTTCACCATCATTTCCATTGGTTTCACTATCTAGGCAGAGCCGGAGATGAATTTGCAGAGAAAGTTAATTTTACCCAAGAAGGATTACATGGATTTATTAATCACTGGGAAGGGAATCTATGTGATAGCTTTGACCCTTTCAGGGTCCACCTTTATCCCACTCTCCATGATAATATGGCCTAAGAGGTTTCCATCGACCACTGTGAAAATACTCTTCTTGGGATTAAGTGATATCCCTTACTTGTGACATCACTCGAAAATATGCTTCAAATGATGCAAGTGGTCAGATATTTTTTTTGAAAACACTATTACATCATCAAGATAGGCCACACTTTTAATGATCAAAACAAAAAATGCAATTTCCATTGCATGTTGGAACTTTGCACTGGCATTAACGAGCTCAAATGAAATTATTTTAAAAGAAAATGTGCCCCACTTTGTTCGAAAGGTTGTTTTGTGTCTGTCAGGTTCCGACACTAGAACCTTGTTGTAACCTGAAAACCCATCCAACAAGGAGAAAATTTCTAACCTCGATACTTTCTGTAAGATCTATTACATTGGCAACACTAGCTAGTTATCTCTTCTTGAGGTGCGATTAAGATTGCAGAAGTTCATGCACAGGCGTATTTCCCTGAACTTCTTTCTTACTGGAACCAAATTTGAAACCCATGTTGAATATCATAATTTAAAGATGATCCGAGCATCCAACCATTTCTTCAAATATTTCGAAATCAAAGGCTCAAGCATCAGATGAAATTTCCACAAATTCTGCTGGAAAGGCTTGGTCCCTTCCTTGATTGGAATCACATGCTGGATTTATCACCTAGCATAAGTTTTGAGATCATCATATGTCCACGCGAAAACATCTCAGTATTTCTTGAAAAGGTGGATAAAGGATTACCACCCTTGAGGTGTGCATCAAGTACCAAGATTGAAAAACTTCAAATCTTTTTCTATACCAAGATTAATTTGTTCGTGCGACAAAGATGAGTTGTGAGTCTTTGCATTCACTGACCCTTTGAATCAATTCTACGAGTTGTACAACTTTTTAAGTGACACCACGCCCTTGGGTATGGGGTTCTCTTTTCTTATTTGAGTTGCATATTGTAGTACTTTATCATGATCGTCCTCATCGATGGCTTCATCCTTGAATATATCAACATTCGCCATAAACTCTAGTATTTATTGGTCTATATTAAAAACGTGAAAGTGATATTATTGGGGACATGTGGCTTATAAAGTATTTTAATAGAAAAATTGTCCCTAAGCAGTGACAACTTAGTAGCAGAATTTGCTAATGCATTTGTAGCAACATTACGTACCCTAGGAATAGAAACAACATTGGAAGCTTGGAATTGCGAAATTAGATGCCATACCTCTTGTTGATAACCTTTAAGATTTGGTGACACAAGTGTATAGTATTTCGTACCCGCTGTATGACAATATCAAAGTCACATATTTCTTTGAGAACCTAAACTTTGAGGTAAATGTGTGTCTTCAGACCCAAGATGAGTTCTTTGTATTCTGCGATATTATTGGTGCACTCAAATTCCAAGCGACAAGAGATCAAATATTTTCTCTGTTGCGGGTATATTAAAACACAACCAGCTCCAAATCCCTCCTACATTTTCAAACAGTTAAAATATAAAATCGAAGGATTAGAAATATTAGAGCTATGTCCTAAACTAGTACTACCCATGTCTACTGTACAAAGTTCATTATCACATCCATGATCTACTTCCAGAAAGAAATTTCTAAAAGTCACTTCTGTGAAGTCCATCAGTTCATTTTTCTCTTCAAGTTGTGTCATGACGTGCTTCATGTAGGGATCAATTTCAACTCAAATCTGATTATTTTTTATCTTAAAAGGAATCCATAAGTGAGACCAATCTATCACAAAGTACCCTTGGGTTTTGTTGGATCAATCTCTACTTAGCAGTAATCAATAGGGGTTTGGGATGTCCACAACTACAATATTTATACACTAATGAACTCTATGATCAGATGAGAGACAAATAAGAACATTCTTGAGTTCACCTATAGCCTAGAAAAATGAACTGTCTAACTATATAATCCATCATCAATTTTGTCCCATTGCACATTTATTTTCTTAGCAATGGACAATGGCATAACATTCGCGGATTCTCTAGAATCAACTAAACATTCATGAACATTATAGTTGAAAATTTTTAATGTTAAAAGAAATTGTGGGAATATAGTTTTAGAATTTAAATTTACAACATTTACAACAGATTCAAGGATTTCACGAGAGTTACCAGACATTACCTGTGATGCAGAAACTTCCTTACTTACCAGAGTGTGTGATGAGAGTTGTTGGAGAATCATTTCATGTTGACCTGTTATCCTTGCGAGATAAAAGAGTGAAATGCTAGCATGTCTCTCTTCATGTCTTTAATAATGTTGTAATCAATGCCTACCATCACAACAAACTGTGTTGATGAGTTGGGCGGTGTAGCTTTATTTGCTACAACAGGAATGATGGATTTGTTTTATTGCTACTAGAAGTGTTAATTGTAGAAGGAACACCTTCATACTTGTTTTGTGAATTCTAAGCAGAATTTGAAGGTGGAAAAATTATGTTCAACATTTGTTTCTTAATCACCTACTGCGAAACATGTCCTTTTCTCCTCATATAGTAATGATGAGATGGCTGATTGGGTGAATCTTCACTTGTTGCTTGCTAATGAGCACACTATTTGTTAGCATTGTATATGAGAATAAACATATTAACTGAATGTTCAACACTTGAACTATCTTTGGTTAAGGTGGGATCACCTGTTTCTTCATTCTTCTAAAACTTTTCTTTTGTCAATAAGGTATCCATAAGATTCACCATCATAGTGTTCATATTATGATTCCATCATGGGAATGTATTCTTAGAATTTTTTTCTTGATGAAAGTGTAGAAATTATCCATGCCCAAACTCTTGATGTTGAGCACTGAGTTGGAACTCTGAGAAAATTTGGCTTGTTGTGAGTTATTGTTTCTTTTGAAGAATGGTGGCTTGGAAGACTTACTGCTAGTAGTAGATGCCTCACTTGATCATCTATTCAATTTAGAAATTTTGTTCGTGCATAACTGTAAGGACTTGGTCAATATTTCCATGTCGGAAGAGTCTTTGTCATTTGTTATGTTGGAAGAGGTTTGGTTTTTCTTACCAGCTTCCTTGGAGTTTTTGGAATAGTCATCATCTGTGATGACTCTAATAGATCACAATTTTTTTCCACATTAAGAGCTTCTGCAAAGTTTAAGTCCAAGGTTTCCTTCACAACTCTCTTTACGAAAACATAAATGTTAGTCAGAAATGAGAATGTGTAATAATATTTTGTGATGTACTCATGAGGTTTCACATCAGCGAGTAACTTGTTCAACAATCGCATAAATCTATGATTAAAATATTTTATTCTTTCTTTTTCCCCCACTTTTATATTCCCAAGTTATTTAAATAAAATGGCAAGAGTCTTATCATCAACATTTTTTTTCTAGAAACAACTTCTCAAACTCCCTCATGTTTCTGATTGAATTGGCTGGAAGACTATTGCACCATACAAACACTTTAGCTTCTAAGGTATAATGAATGACTCTACAAGAGACATCATTGAAACGTATCTCAAGCATCCACAAATGTATGTAGAAATCCTCTATATGATATTGAGCTTTAGTCTTCTTGTCTAGATCACAATTTCACAAAAAAAATTCCGGATGTTTGGGCATCTTGTGAAGATTTCTTGGAAGAGCGAGTGGCCCTTGGGATATCCAATCCAAATATGCATCATTCATGTCTACATTGTTATGCTCCTCCTCTTCTTCTGAGTTTGAAGAAGCCTACCCTTCACTGTTCAGATCTACATTATGTTAAAGGTGCTCCTGGGTGGAAAAATGAAAATCTTCTCCTTCACTGTCTGGATTCTCCTCAACCGATGTAATTTCCCCTTGGTTTTCTGTAGGTTCAACCAGATCCTTAAGAGTTGTCATAACTAAATATTCCACTAATGAAACCAATATGCCACTAGGTGTGACTTTTTATTTCAAGGGCTTATGAGGAAGAATGGAAGCAATGTGGAGTAAACGAAGAGCTCTCACAAACCGACCAGTGATAGGCCGAATAACCCGGATTTGATCGTAAGTAACTAACAAGGCTTGTCCTGAGATAGATTGAATAATTTCTTTGTTCTTAGGAGTGTGAGTGGAATTGGGAATGGGAATGTTGCTACTTTTCACAGAAGTTTGTTTGTCAGGATGCGAAGAATTTTCAGCCATAAAAAGGTGGCTTCCCTCCTTCTAGCACCAGAATGTTGATGGTACTAGATACTGTTAACATGCAAGGGGGTCTCCTTGATGAAAAGTACAAATTAGAATTTGCATCATTTGGTGTGCTAGCCCTTCCGAAACTATGGCCCAACTTCCATGTGTTCTTAAAGATACACCTCAGGTTCAATGTTCAACACGAGAGAGTAATACACATGTAATTTTGGATTAGCAAGTATGCCTTATGGTATTTTCAACTGTGGAATGTATCAGGGTTCTTCTACTAAGAGAGGCAATAAAAGTAAGTATTTTAATGACAAGTAATAATAATAATCTAGAAAAGGCACACAAGCATATACAGGTAGATGGATCATTGTACAACTAGCAAACTAGTTCATCTAGAAGTAGTGATTGGTAAAACATATACAACAAACCTTCAATAAGATAAGCACCAAAGCCACCAAAATAGTTCAATTTACTTAGTACAGATGAAAACAA
The DNA here is from genome assembly GCA_000404065.3 of Pinus taeda. Taxonomy (NCBI): domain Eukaryota; kingdom Viridiplantae; phylum Streptophyta; class Pinopsida; order Pinales; family Pinaceae; genus Pinus; species Pinus taeda. The sequence goes on along the minus strand of APFE030463450.1, from coordinate 29,238 downwards.
CATACATCACAAACATTCAAAGAATAGTCTTACACTATTTACGGCATAGGAATGAAAGCATGTTGTCTTAGCAAGCTTCTCAATTAAATAAAAATTCCAAGATACATCAAGCCAATGAACACCACTAACTCCAATAATGGAGTGTTAGAAAAGCCACTTCCTCCTCCAAAAGAACTATCTTCCTCTCTAATGCCTAGTAGGAGGAGCCAAGGTGAAAATTCCTTTTCATGAACAATGAGGGTGTATATATAACAAATGGGGTGATGGACCGATGTTTCACCCCCTTGTGACTCTTGGATTATCCTCATGATTGTTTGAATTATCTATGACCTTTCGAATTCAAACATGACTTTTCACATTACATGTATGAATCTTGGACTTCCACTTTACATTAAATTTCTCCAATATTGAATTTACATAATCCACAAAATGATGTGGCACATGATGACTCATGAAATGCCATGACATGACACTGATGGCATGGACTTCATGATGACATGACATGACCTGAAACTAATGGCATGGACTTCATGATGACATGGAAACGTCAAGCCACTCTTTCTTAGTACTTTCTTTCTGCCTTATTGAGAGATGGAACATGCTCTTCTTCTTCGTCCTCATGGCTTGAAGACAATAAGTCTTCAATATGATATCTAATCTTCAGCTACTGTCATAGTATGATGTCCCTTTGCCTCTCTTGAGTGATCAAATTATTTTCACAACTTCAAAGGTATATATTTTAGCAGGGTATCCTTCTCCATCTATGATAGAAAACATGCAACTGGAATCCACTCATGACAAGTCAACATTAATCCGATAAACCCATAGTATAACATACTTTATGGTTACCACTAACTAAGTTGGAACCAAGTGGCAAGTTGGGAGATAGACTCAATGATTTTACAGTTGCATACCTAAGGAGGTCAGGGGTCGAGACTGAGCCTTAAGACTATGCAGTGCGTAGTATAGGAAGGCTAGGGCTTGTCAATTATGTAATTTAGGGACTCAAGAGGTCAAGCTGAGGGATTAAGGCTTGAGGTTTTCAAATACACATTTATAGAGAGACTGAGGCCAAGGGATTGCACATTTGCATAGTTGAAGAGCTCAAGGCTGAGGCCTGATGCTTGAGACTATGCAGTGTGCAAAGGAGATTGGGTGGAGTTAGAGATTGCACAGTTCTGGAGCTCAAGGGTTAGGACTGAACACTGTGACTGCACAATGTGGGGTTCTGGGAGGTAGGGAATATTCATTATGTAGTGCCAAGAGGAAGTTTTGAGGCTTTAGGAATGAGACTATGAAGTGCATAGTTTAGGAAGGTTGAGCGATGCTAGGTTGCTCGATCAGGAAGTTTTCTAGGTTTGACTAAGTGTGGGATCAGTGAGATGAAACTGAAAAATGATAAGACTTGAGTATGATCACACACTTAGAATACTTGATGATACAACATAGATCACCTAGGACACATGAAAAACATACTTTCCTCAATGTGACGACATTGCGACGACTTATCCCAAGTGCGAAACTAAATATACACTTTGTAATGACAATGACGACACTTGGGCGACAATAATTGAAACTTTGGAAATGAGTGTGATACATGCCTACATGATAATAATGACTCGTTAACAAAAAGATCATCCCTTGAAACAAACCAAAACCACATTTATGCATTATGTGATGCTTTCCTACACTAAATATGACACTTTTATTTTCTTCAAAAAGGTACAAGAACACTTATACAAAACACATGCAACAATTCTTAATACTTGCGATGACAACATGAATGTCAAAGTAGGCTCTAAAACTTGGATGTAGGCCAAAATTTTGGAGGACATTGTAGAAATGACAATAGCTGGTTATAAGCATGGATCTGTAATGTGCTTTAGAAATGGCTTTGTTCAATATTTGATAATTATTTGATGGTTAATGAATGTGTGGGCTAACAAGTGTTATTATAGCTGATATGAGAGGGAATTCCACCTTCTTGGTTATTATCATATAAGTTTTAGACTCCTATGATTATATATGCATTCATGACCTGTAGCTTACATGTTCACCATATGTTTGACGAAATGATTATCATGGTTGGGACTGGTTAGGTCAAGTTCTCATTCAAGTTTTGTATGAATAACATTTTCATTATGTCATTTATCATTTTGAGAAGTTACAGGTAGTTCTAGGTAGTGGTCTGGAGGTTGGCCTCAAATTATGGCTCAGATCTCAGGACCACACCCTCTATTCCGCCAACCACTTCTTCCACATCTAAATCTTGGGGTTCCATCAGATGCTTCTGCTTGTCCAACCTCTCCTTAGTTCTCTGCTCCTTCGTAATTTTTCTTGGTGATTTCCAAACTAGAGGTTTCTTCTTGTGTGCGCTTGCACCAACAATTTTCTTCCTTGGGGACCTTAGCCCTATGAAAAGCACTGGAGGTGTAACAGTCATGATGAATCCAAGCCCTCATCTAAGAAATTCTTGTTCAATCTCCTCTCAATTCATGCAACAGAATGCTCAGCTCGCACTTAAGCAAAACTTCACTAGTCGAAATCTCAGTTAGCAAAGTGTTCAAATGTGGAGAATTTTCCATATTTATAACCTTTTCGAATTTCAAACTCCATGATCTCCTTCAAATCCACCTCATAAATGTTAATATGGCGGAATATTTTCCCATATATTCTCATTAAATGTGTTCCCCCACTCCCTTTAATGAAAATTTCCCTGTCAAAAAAACTGTAGCAACCCCAACGATAATATTTTGGATGAACTGCATCAGACCCTTCCCTTCAGCGTGGTTACTCCTTCTTCATCGCAACTTCCTCCACTTGCACCATCCTCCTGAATACCACACAATACTTCCTCCTCGATGAACTCCTTCTTTGGCAGAGTAGTTTAAAGTCTCTTTCTTCCTTCCAACTGCTTGTAGCACTAAGACATTTCTCCGTTCATATATTCATTACGCAGTCCTAGGGACAGAATCATCCCTATATATTTTCAACCTACTACCATTGACTCACCCAGGAAAGAATTCTCCATTCAGCTTCGCGAGCTAAACTGTGCCGCTAATGAATTTTGAATTTTCTCGGGAACCTTGCAACTTACTATTATACAATAGAACCAAGTCTCCATTCTTGAAAATTTTCTGCTTAATATGCTGACCGTGCCAGGCCTTTTCCCTGTATTTCTGCACTTGTTGGTGAAATCCTGCAATAAAGTGATCTTCCTCGAGTGCAAACAATTGTTCCAATCTCTCCTCCATAATGTCTTTGTTGGCCATGTTTGTGACTGCAACAATTATAATAATCGATACTATGTATTCCATCTGCATTACGACTTCTTGTCCATAAACCAATCTAAATGGAGTCCCGTCAACTTCTTTTAGGTAGTTCTATATGCCTATAAAACTTCTGTTATGCACACATCCCAATCGTTTCTATTGACATTGCATACTTTAGTCAAAGAGTTCTCTAGAATTTTGTTGAAAGCCTCAATTGTGTCATTTGCCTGAGGATGATAAGGCATGCTCTTCTAATGATGTACATGGAATTCCTATGTCAATGCTTCAATAGTGTTGTGTAGGAAGTGTGGTCTTTGATCACTCGTTAAGATATTTAGACACCCAAATCTCAACAAGATATATTCAAAGATGAATTGTGCAGTAGTGTCTGCACTGCAATCCTTTACAGGTTGTGCTTTAGCCCACCTGGCCAGATAATCCATCGCGGTAGTAATGTATCACGCACTAGTCTTCTTTCCCAATGAATAGATCGACCCAACAAAGTTAATTGCCCACTTATCAAAAATATGCAAGGTGACTTGTGGATTCAACGGAAATTTTTCCCTTCTCGATGGTCTTCCGGTCCTCTGGCAGACATCGCAAGCACTACAATATTCTTTGGAGTCCTTGTGAACCATGGGCCACCATAGTCCGGCTCTTAAAATCTTCTACGCAGTGGCTTTTCCTGCATAGTGTCCTCTTGTCACACCACCTTGTGCTTTTTCCAAAATATTGTGTCTTTCATGCTTAGGGACATATCTGTGCAATATCTCTTCGGGGCCCATTTTATACAAATGTCTGGAAATCAGAGAAAAATCCACAACTGTCATTATGAGTTTTTTCTTCTATTTATTCGTATACTCCACAGGGGCTACTCCAGTAGACATAAAGTAAATGATATCGGTGAATGATCATCAATAACCCTTACGGCAAAGAGATGTGCATCGGGCAATCCTTATTCAATGTTCATTGGTTCTTCGTTGGTCTCAATTCTGAACACATGATGCGGCCCAACGTTCAATCACCTTGGCTTGAATATTACCTCAAAATTGTATTCTTGGAATAGCAATAGCCACCTGCAGATATTCCCCCCAACACAGAGTTGTTCACTAAGTACTTTAGTGCATAACAGTCTGTAAACATCTTGAAGTGTGTGCCTAATAAGTAATGCCTAAATTTATGTAGCACATACACCATAGCCAAGCCCTCTCATTCCGTTGTGGAATAATTTCTTTCTGCCTTAGAAACTTTTTGACTCACAAGTGCGATGGGGTGATTAAGATCCCCTTCTCTTGGCTGTGTTAAGACAACACCCAAAGCTATGCACTATGCATCTACATGAATGTGGAACTCCTTCTTCCAGTATGGAAACACCAGGATCAATGCAATGACCATTTTTTCCTTTAATATTTCGAGGTTCTTTTGACATTCATCGTCCCAACAAAAAGTGAAATATTTCTTCAGTAATTTTTCCATTGTCATAGTGATCTATGTGTAGGCCTTTATGAATTTCCGATAATAACCCGTATGCCCTAAAGTTGCACGTAGCTGCTTCACATTCTTCGGTGGATCTAGATTGATAATAGCATGAATTTTTTTAAGGTCCGTCGTTAGCCCTTCCATGTAAACAACATGTCCCAATAATATTCCATATGGTACACAAAAAATACACTTTTTCATGTTCAATGAGATTTGATACTTCTTGTAGGTATCCAAGATTAGTGCAGGCTCAAAATATGCTTCTTTAACAGTCCAAAGACTGTCTAGTCATCAAAGTAAACCTCCATAAATTTATGAATGAATTCTTTAAATGCTGCGACAAAAACTCTAGAGAATATCTTAGGTGCATTCTTCAGCCCAAATGACATGACTGTATACTGAAACGACTCCATTCAATAGAAAAAGTTGTCTTACTCCTCTTTTGGCATGATCTTAATCTGATGATACCTTGAAAAACCATCTATAAAGGAGTAGGCCTCCTGTCCTCCCATTATCTAAAACTTCATCAGTGAACGACGTTGGGAACGGATCATGTATGCATGCATCATTCAACTTTCATAAATTGACACAAATCATTAGGTCTCCCTTAATATTTTTCTCGTGCACTACTATCAGGCTCACCCATTCAGATTCTTCCACATGTTTAATTATTCTAATTGTGACCATATTCTTAAGCTCCTCCTTCAGCTTCTCTTTGTATTTTGGATTTAGCCTATATGGTTGTTTTTTTACAAGATTTGCATTTGGCTTCAAAGTGATCTTCATTATGCCCAGATCGCCTATAATGACTTTTAACTCAGTGAACATCGTCGGAAACAACTCTTGGTACTCATGTAGTAATTCGACGACCTTACCTACTGTATCATCACCCCAGTAATCTCCAATGCACATGAATTTGGGCTCCACCTCTAAGCCTATATTGACTTGCTTCATCTTAACAGCCTATGTTATGTCTGGTATCTCAACTTCTGGTCTAGTAACCTCGTGCTATCCTTTTGATTCAGGAATGTGAACATTGTGCAGATGTTCCTTGCTTTCTTCCATGGTCATATTATAACATTCTATTGCGTGATGCAATTGTGTGTTCCAATCACGTTCTACCTAAGTTGTTGGCTCATTTGGTGTCCATAAAATTCCTGCTCTGATTTCTTGAAGGGCATCATCGATACACTAAAAACCATCTTTGAAGCTAAAGGTCAATATGAAGCTTTCCTTCAGATCATGGTAATTGGTGGTGCCATGGCGCAACTCTATTTCGAGATACCAATTCATCGGTATCACATCCAAAGTGGACAAATATGTGTACCAATTCTGGTTGATGTTCTTTTCCCCATGCCATAGTCCAACGAGACAAATTTTCTCGGGGATCATCCTTACCATTATACTTCTCTGCAAGCCTTATGTTTTCATGACCAAAGCTGAGCCTCATCAATCAACGATATTTCTTCCAATTGCTTATATTGCCTTTATGCATGCCCCACCATCGCACAGGTGTAGACCTCAAAGATATATCCAAGGCCTAGAATCGTTGTTCTTCTGGTACATCCCTTTCAAAGTCATTAATAAATAAGCTGACATTACCTATCCCATCATAGTAAGTTAAATTATTTACCTCTGTTGAGATGCAACGAAGATATTTTATAAGTCTATTACAACGCAGAGTAGAAACTTTGTGCAATCGATTCTGTAGTTCTCCAATTCCTCATCAGAATCCGAGACACACAAAATATCCTTTTCCCATCTTATCCTCCCATATGTGGTGGGGTTGAGCCAATCCTTGTCCCACACAATTAACTTATAGATATTGTCAATATCTTCATTTCCATATTAGTTGTGAACAAGTTTTGTATACTGCGCTCCTTTAGAGGGGTCCAAAGGAACAATGACCCTATGACCATTCTTCTCGAATACCATACTCCTTATTTTCAGATTTATTATAACACCCATATCAAAAGCCCAATCAACTCCAAGTAAAGTCGGATACAGATTGTTGTCATCCGCAATCTCAATGACTTCAAAGTTTGCCACCATGCTTACTCCGTTAGTGTCCACAACAACACCATGCAATCGACCCATTGTGATGATTTTCTTTTGATTGGCCATGCGTAGCTAAATCAGTGACCATTTTAGCTTTGTTTACCCCATTCACTCCAGATCTACTTCGGTAATATATTCACATCTGAACCCACGTCAAGAATTACTTGATCCATTTTGAATTTGTCATTCTACACAATTAATCACATCTCTCGACTGATTCTTTTCTTATTTTTATATACTTTGTTTACCGTGCATTGTTAAGGTTGTGTCTTCTCTTTACCAGTGCCATTGTCAATTAGTTCTTGCAATCCTTCCACTGCTTTTTGATCCCTTAGCAACTTCATACATGTTTGTAGAAAGGACTTTAGAAGGGTTGGATCAAGGTTGTCCATTGCAGTAACTAGCTTAGGATTATTCTTCCACGGTACTAGTTGAATCTGCATCTTTGATGTCAAAGCTCTTAGGTCAATGAAACTCTTCTTCACTTCCATGAAGGTTTCTTTCTCCCTCTGCATATTAAACCCGATACTCTTTTCTCTAGCCTTCCTGACCCATGTATCTGCCATATGGTTTTTTCCCTCTATTTTATCTTCTCATGTAGCTACGCCACTTCGTGTCACTATGTTAACACTTGGATCATCTTCACATGGTTCAACCCTCATCATTTGCAAGTTTTGTGTAGGCTACTGATTATTATTTTCTTTCATTTTAGCCATTAAAACAGGATAATCCTATATTACATGGTCGAAATATCTACAATACTTACAGGAAGGGGTAGCGAGGTTCTCGAAATCACATGCAAAATGTCCAACTTTGCCATAGTTATAACTTATGATTTGACCCTGACCTCATAAAACACCCTGTCCTCAACCTTGAAATCCTCTGTGGGCTGTAGGTAAAACATGATCTTCCTACACAACCTTCAACTTGAATTATGTATGTCGCAGTTTTCTCTATCATCAAATCATAGTTGCGAAAATTTCTTTCATCATGTCCTACTGACTGACAGAATCTACAAAATAACTATTTTGGCGACTGCACATACTTCTGTAAAAAATAAAAGTGGTCATTTGGGTGCTGGCCTGCAACTCGGAAAATACTACACCTGACACTTGATCTGGTGCTTGGTCCAATGCTAGGTTCTGACTTTAGAGGATTAGACCTTCAGCAGCCAAATAATCACGATATACAGGACACTGGTCCTTATAGTGACCTTCCTCTTTACACTTTATGCACCAAACGTCTGAGTGCATATCATGATGAACTTATTTTCCCTTCTTCAAATCTTGTATCTCCATAGGTAAGCTCACTAAATATGTCTGTATCTACTGAAATCCTATGTGAGTATCCTCTACCGGTGATGCTTTTAGCTTCATCGTAATTTCTAATGCCTCAGCTTGCAATGTGATCTTTTGTTGTGATAGCGGTAATCTGAGATGCGGTAATAGCACAACTATATACCATTCTTTGTGCTGCTTATCAGAGATCTGGAAGTTCACTTATCCCAACAAACATTTTAATCTTTCATCTAATTCCTAGACAGTCTCATTGACTACTTGCTAATTTCTTTTATCTCCGTAATGTACTACAAATACGAATTTGGTTTCTTGAACTCTGTGTTCAATGCTTTCTTTGTCTCAACTAGTAAAACTACTGGGTTTTTTGTACTGTACTTAATATACCATGACAACATTCTCTCTTGCAACGTTGTGACAAGATAAGATTTCTTCATATCTTCATAATTGATTTGTTGCGATTTCCATACGGCTTTTGTAACAAACCAAAATTTCTCAAGATCCTTTGATTCTTGACCCTTAAAAACATGCATCTTTACTACGTTAGCCATATTAAATGGGGGAGGTGGAGGTGGAGGTGGAGGTGAAGGTGGAGATGGAGTGGTCAGATAAAGAATCCCATAAGTGCCTTGATTATCTGACTGCGTCGCACCTCTAGGCATGCTATGGTTGCTCCTTTCTTCTTTGCTTTCTTATTCACCCAATAACGGACCATAAATAGCTTTAGCAAAATTATCGTAGTCTATTCTGAATCTATTTCCGATCCACTTAGATCTAGTCTTGCTTCCTTTAAACATCAATCTGCTTGCATGAGTAGTACGCCCTTCTCACATAAAAACATCTTAGTCCAGAGCTTTAATGAATTCAAATACTTACCTTGTGGACCCTTGAAAAACTGGCACTCAACTTCACTATAGGATACCGATGTGTCAATCATGAATTCAGTAATAAAGCCTTCGTGAACACTATTGGTCCAGTAATCAATAACTATTTTGATCTTATTTTCAGTTTCCTTGAGTTTCTTTATTAGCTCTGTGGTCCACGTAGTAGGCTTGTTGCGCTTCCAACAAGTCTTACTTTCAACTAGTTTTGAAAGCCACTCGTATAACTCGTTAGTGAATGATGTGAAAAATATCTTGTGTTGTTTTGTAAAGATATACCTCTGCAACCACCTTTCCATTAACATGCACAAATTTCTATTCTCTTGTGCTGCAAATTCGCACACCTTCCGATCGACCCAACCTTGAATCTATTTTCTGGTCGAATGCCACATCAAATATCCCTTAGATAGATCCATCTTGGCAATGGAACCATTTGTTGGCTTGAGGGGCTTAGACCCAGGTTTAGAGTTAGCTGCGCTAACCAACAAAACCCTTTTATCACCGACCCTTTTGGCAACGATCTGCTAGCGAAGACCGCAGTCTCACCCCAGGCGATATTGGGGGATGCTGGAACCAAATTTCCGAATCGAGAAGGAATATGGAATGTGGGTCTTAACTTAATATAACTCACCTACATATATATTACCACGCTATGCGATCTTACTTAATATTATTCCAAATCTGATTTATTCATACAAAAGACTACTTTGCAGATCTAAAACTCTATGTACTATGCATAAATCAATGAACCTTAACTTTAATTACTATAAGATAATTCATATATTTATTATGATCTTATCTTTTACTGCACAACACAATATTAAACAATATTTGCATAAAGTAAAGTAAAAAATGTTAGTACACATATCTTCCTTCAAAATTTTCTTTATTGTCTTCAGATCCTCACAATTACAATCCTTCTTACCCTATGCACATAGTTGTAGACTTACCAAGGTCTCTATGCACACAGTGGTAGGAGCCTTCCCCTTCACTCTAACACATAAATATATGAAAATTACAGACTCAAAACATCAAAACATATCCACTGATTAGTTCGATTCATGCCTTTGACTTACTAAGACAACCCTTTATATATCTTTTTCCCGTACAATACCATGGTTTGCAAACCATGGGCGGAGCTCAAAACATATGAATTGACCCCATTCTTTTACAAAAATAAGGGGCTTTGACTTTCCCTAAAGCTCCTATGACTCCTAAAACACTGCACGAATCACACACCGCTCCTTAAAATGCAGGCTCTTTACAAAACTTTGACCTAGGGGGACCCTACCCAACAGAAGCCCCCTTGATGACCCCCTTGCTATGCCCAACGCAATACATAGGGGGGTACCACCCCCCCTGTTACCCCCCCCACATGCGCGACTAGTCATGGAAAGAATACACCACACACCCAACAATCTCCTTCATGGATATTTCACAGTTTATCACATACTTATTTAGCTATTTTACAATGCATTACCTTAGTAAATTCAGATTCACTTAATCCTCTAATAAGTGTATTCATAGCTTTTTCATTCTCTGTGAATTCTTATTCCCATAAATATTCAGAATTCAAGAGCATTCACACAACATTCAACAAGCAACACATGAAGACACCAGATATAAGTGGAAACTCATAAGGGAAAAAGCCATGAATTTTTGGTAGAAATTGATGTGAAGGCAAGCTCCTACTCCCCTATTACATCAATTTTTTTGTAAGCTCCAACCTACAGGAGGGTGCTACCTCAAGGAAGCTCCAACTCCCACAATTTTTTCTCTAGGCTACAACCCACAGGAGGCTCTTACCTCAACATGATACAAACTTTTCTTAATCAAGCTACATTGTGAAAGGAGACTTCAATCTCCAAATCACAATACAAAATCAAATTTGTGGGTTACTTGAAATTAATTTTTTCCTTCTTGTATATTTCTTATCTTCTTTGCTTCTCTTCTTCAATTATGTTCCTCTTCTGCTACTTTTCTCTTTTTCTCCTTACCAAAATGCTTCTCATGAACACTCTCATACAAGCTTCTCGACTCTACGCAGGAATACAAAATGAGGAGTTTTCTCTTGGTATTCTAAGTCTATTCACAGTCTTCCTCTTCATTTCCAAATCTAAAATTTAGAATTTTGTAATATAAAATAGAACTGAAATAATATAGTCTAGAAACAATGATTGCAAAAGAAAAATCTTGAAAACTTTTGAGATTTGTATTAGCTCCATTTTTTAGATTTGTACCAGCCACATGTTAATGCTTTTGAGGATTCATGTTTAATGAAAGCATACATTTTATAGCTTATATCTCAAGATATCATGTGTCATTTTTCATTTTAATTGTAAGCTATACATAAAGATAATCAATCAACATATTTAACAATGATCAACCTTCATAACGATCAACATAGTTAACAATGATCAACCTTTGCACTTCACATCACTTTTGACGTTTTCACTTCAAGCAATCTTGTAACAATGGCAGTCTAGCAATCAACAACAATAAACCTTAACACAATCAACAACAATCAACCTTAACACAATAAAAAACTGAATCATATTAATGAAATCAAGCATCCTTAACATGATCATTTGGCATCAATGCCAACATTATCAACAATAAGAGCATTCTAATGGTATATAAAGTGTAAGCATAAAAGTTCCACATTACATGATGTGGCTATGGTTTAACTAAGTAAAAAAATTATGAAGAGTTATATAAGTCAAATTTAAACCAATAGTGTTGTAGAATTAGAGTATAACTATATAAGTAAAAGGTGCACATCATAGATCATGAGTGTGACTAGAGATTTGAAGATTTGATGAGTTGATTAAGCTACACTATTTAAGAGGTTCATATATAGAATGGTTTATTGGTGAGATATTACTGCATATTTACATTCCATTGCTACAATAATGGATGTTAGCATAGTGGGAAGCCTTGAAATTCATTATGAGACTAGAGTCTATAAGTGGATTAGAAGAAACCTTAGACCTAAGGTTAACATAATTCTAGTACCATTTGACTACTCTATTTAAGGATATTAAATAGTTGGTGAAAGATAAATTAAGTAGAAGAGAGGTATTATAATTCACAATATGTAACATAGAAGGATACCAACTGAATGACTTCTCCATGACCCAAAGATATGTTATGGTAGTGTCTAATACATTTTAGGGAAGTATGTGGAGAGAAGAATATATAGGAATTGCAAGATATGCACAAATCCAAGACAAGCCTCCCATCATTTATTATTATTGCAACAATACATCATTATTGTGATGGTAGCACATTATGACATTGTAGGGTAAACATTCATTACACATGGGACTATCATGCCTTATCTGCAATCATAAAGATATTTTAGAATACTGTTTTGATTATGGACTCATTGGGAGGCATAAATCAAGGAAAAAATAATTGAGATGATTCAACACTAAGAAACGATGTGAACAATTCTTTATCATGTTATTACAACTATAATGAGGTGGGGTACCTTGCATGCAATATCTATAGCTATGTTAGCCTCACTAAAGCTACTACTAGAATACTAGGCATAACATTATAGATTTCCTAGAGGTAATTAAAAAGTGGTATGCATTAGATAGCAGGAAAAGTGGTGTGAATATGGTTAATCCTAATGTATGGATACTAAACAATTTTGATTCAAGTTGAGCATAAATTGATATCAGTATTTCGAATTGGGTTGGAACAAAAATAAGTGTGAATGTGGGAGTATAAGATGAGGGAGATATTTGTAAAGTTTCCTAGAAAACACTTTTTTTTGATCCAATGCAATAGAAAGGGTTTCTACATGACATGGTGGAAGTAATGAGGTTGGTTTACTTTACATAGGAAGTTAGCTCATAAGACATGGAAAAATTACAATCCATAATTTGATCTATGATTAAATGTTAGAGGCAACATACATAAATGATTGTTTTAGGCATGTATTATATTCTTTACATGACTATTTTCACATATTTTACAATGTGTTGGGCATAATGAGGATCTTCCCCCTTGTGCAAGGGTTTGGGGTAGCGCCCTTGATTTTTTCTTTTTGACTTATTTTTTGTGTCCATTTTTTTACAGTTTTTGATATATGGTTTTCACCTTTTGTAGTTTTGTGGTGCATGATGGTTGAGCCCATGGTTTTATAGTTTCAGTTAAGGAACTATAATTGTATTATAGTCCAGGATAAATGGACTAGTCATTTATGGATGTTGTGGGATATATGTGTGTATATATATTTGTGTGTGTGTGTAGTATTATTATACTATAAAGAAGGATATATATACTAAAAAATATTTTTGGTTTTCCTGGTTTGTGTTTCCAAGGTAAAATATTTGTGTTAGTATGTGTGTGTATGTGATTGCATCTTTTCTTTTGTATTAAGAATATGTTTGCAACAATTAACTGTAGAGGGCTTGTTAGTGTCACTCTTGTTAGCGTGTCACTTGGATCAAATGTGCTTTTACTATGCTTGTTGAGACTATCAAAATAATTTTTTTTATATCACTAGGTTTACGCAGCAAAATTTGGTCACTGTTTGGTCAGTCTAGAGATGAGGTCAATCTTTTGGAAATTCACTCATGCTGGTCACCTATCACAATTTTATGGAGGTTTCATAATAAAAACACACCAGTCATCATAATCATTCCATTTAGTCTCAGGTCATTCATTAGGTCGCTAGGGTTTCCAAGGTCCATCATTTTCATGAATAAATCCAATAGTGAATAGAGCATGACAATAAGCTCTTGGGTATTGATTTGTGACTCACATTCATCATGTTCTCATGTTCAAAAAGTTATAGAAGAAGGAGTTCCAACACTCAGGAAAGGAAAAGGCAACTCAGATTTTCAGTGGCAAAGGTAACTTTGTTTTTATAAGTGAAAAATCAATTTTGAAAGGATGGTGGGTTCCATTTATTTTTTAAAAAGAGAAATAATTTTCCCTATATAAACTCAAAAGCCCCCAAACTTGGTTCATTTACCTCCTATTCACTCTTGAGTATCGAGCTATCTCGTCCAAGAGAGTAAAACAGTCGGTTTCCTAGGAAAATTTGGCAAAAGTCTTGAGGCGCTACGCTCAAGAAAAAAGCATTTCACTCAGAGCAGAGGTGTTGTGCTTAGAAGAACTGCATTGTGCACAGGTGCTACACTCAGGAACAAAGCGATGCGCTCAAGACAGAGTGCCTAGAATTCACCCAAAACTCTCCCAAATTTCATTTTTTGGCTTGCAAGCTTAATTTCATTGACTTCTAAGCCAAGATACAAGTAAGTACACCATTATTATCCATCATTTTCTTTTCAAATTCATCTCATGTCAAGGATACTTCAAATTAAGGTTTGTAGTGAAATTTTTCATGGGAAATGATAGGGTGATAATGGCTATTTTTATTTTTGGTTTCTAAAACATGTAAAATGTTGTCCTACACTTGCATACATGTTTAATAAACCATTTTAACCATTCAATCCACATAAAAGCAAAGTTTTACCCCTCAAAAAGTAAAACCCTAGCTCATTCCTAAATGTTTTTGGGCATTTTTCATTACAAAACCTGTTTTTCCTCCTTACAAGAAAATCACTATTCCACTATTTCTTCACTGATTTTCATTAGCTTCCAAAGTTCATATCCACATTTTTCAAACCTCCTCTATCATTTTGTCAAAATCCACCTTCACATCACTTCATTTCCATTCATACCTCACACTTTATTTTTCATTGCCTACTGCTAGGGGTTTTTGTCATCATGGAGGCAAAATCTTCACTAGAGAGGGAAAGACATAATAAGGAAGGGAAGATGCTCAAATATGAGCCATAAAATTGTAATGAAATCAACTCCTATCCTTTCATCAAACAATGCTTCGAGGATGTACATTGCTTGGAGTTTTGCAAAAGAGTGAGTGAGGTGGGGTTTCATGAACAATTAACAGATTGGGTGGCAACTCAGTTGAAGGGTGAAAGTGTTGTCATCGCTGGTGATGAGTTCATTTTTTAGTGGCCTCCATGTCACTTGAAACAAGGTTACTGAACAATGGTGAATATTGGTTCAAAGGAATGAGCCTAGATCTTGAATACTACAAGCCTTTCTTAAAAACACCATACAGGGAAAAACCTGATCACATTATGCCTTTCAGATACTTATTAGAGAAATATTCCCCTTTGACGAAGATTGTGATGAAGTTATTTACATGTGAAGGATGATTCTCCAGGTTGTATGCTTATCATATTCGCTTCTTGATGCATTTCACCTCTCAAAAGCCACTCAACATGTGTGACTACCTATCTAGGAGCATTTCCAAAATGTCAGAAAAGATACAAGTGAAGAACAAAGAGCACTCCCCAAGCTTGCTTCATCATAGTATAATCAAAACTATTGTCCTTCACCAGATTGCAGAGAAAGGTATGGCTTGGGAAGCCTTTTTGGAAACAACCCTGAAATGACATGAAGCCAATGTAGTAGTTCAGTCTTCTAGTGTGCCAAAACAACAAATGGAGGTGGGGTCCTCTAGCAAATCAGTGGAGAAAACTCAAGTACCTAAGCCTGAGGTGACCAAAGTGTACAAGAGAGGATAGAGGCTTGTGTTTTCCTTTCATGGAGAAAAAGGGGCCAAGCCTTCTTCATCAACAAAGCAGGGACTAACAACAAAGGATAAAGACACAGTTGAGCATGAGTTTGAGCTAGTTGATTCAGAGGCCGAGGATAATACTTCAAGCATGCAACAAACAATCAGAGATAAATACTATCAAATCAAGGAGCTTACAATCAATATGGATAGAGAAAAATATGTCATCTCATTCCTCGAATAGGAGAATAGTCAACTCAAAGCAAAGGAATTGATCACGGAAAAAGAAAAAAGCCAAGTTATTGCAGCAGGTTGGCAAAGGTAAAGAAATCATAGAATCAAGCAATCCTGAAGGATCAAAAGGGAAAGGAAAGAGAAAAAGGCCAAGAACAAAGGGCCTGAAGAAAGCTTTGCAAGAAGAGGAAAAACGCATCCTATTGAATGAAGACATGGACCATTGCTCTTGAGGTCAATCAAGACAAGGCGTATTGGCTCAACAGGGTGAATGAACACTTGGAGAAGTTCCTTGAAAAGGAAAATAGAGATAATCAGTTGCTCAGACATATGGTGCACCACTACCAGGCTCAAAACATGATCACCAATGTCAAGGTAAAGTAGCTTGAAAATAAGCTCAAGGAAGCCAAAAAAGACCAAAAGGATGAGGGAAACTTGGAGATGCTTGCTAAAGCATATATGAAGGCTTAAGAATCATATTTTTATAGCTTCCAACCAAATTTGAGCAAATTCTGAGCACTTTTTGTTTTTTGAGAATGTTTGAGCTAAATTCATAAAATCAGCAGTGTCAGAAGCGTGGCGCTGTGCTTTTTCCTCGGGCCTCCATTTGAGGAAAAAAATATATTTTTGGAAATAAATTTCCATCCTCTAAAAATAGATTTGCTTCGATTTCATAGAGGTGGCTCAATTTTGGAGAAAAGTGAAAAAAAATGGCAAAAAACTAGCATTATGGACCCTTTTTGACAGGCGCTGTGCACAGGGCGTGACCTTGGGAGAATGAATATTTGAAGGCCTTCCCATGGTCCAAATTCAGAAATACAAACTGTTATGGAAACTAGACTTACAGGGCTAGTTGATCATTCTCTCAGTTTTTCATTTTAACCCCTGGAAGGCACCTGAAGATTAGCTCAACATCGGCATTGCACTTCTGCACTTTTCTATGTTTTAATTTGTAAGTTTCATTGTGTAAAATTTCTAGTTTCTAGTTTGACTCAGTCAAAGTCAAGATTCTCTATGTAATGGCACTATTTTCGAGGCTAGGTGATGTAGGCATGAATAAATGTACATAATAGGTTGTTTTTGATGTTTATTAGGCCTCATAAAAGAAGCAAACTCCTAAACAAACTCTCCATGAAGTGTTTGAGTTTCACCTTCTCAATCTCACATGTTGGTTGAGAGAATCTTGGAGTTAGTTCCTCCACCAAGGAATTTGCGTTAGGAAATAACTCACAAAAATATAGAAAAGATAGATCAATGCCTTAGAATCCAACCTCTTTGAGGGGGAAACCTCCTTTACATTACACAAATGAACAATTCTTGGATGATAAAAATGACTAAACCTCCATTCTATTTATAGGAGTCTAAGGGGTCACAATATAATCAAGCTGACATAACAGTAATAACATAAGGACAGAAAAATAACAATAGTGGGTTTCTATGGGGAATACTAATAACAATATGAGGACAATAGGGGCACAATAATAACAATAAGGGATACAATGACAATAGTAATGGGGGAATCACAAGTATTATAGGGGCCTAACATGTCCCTCTCCTTCTGAAAAGTGTTCTCCTCAACACTTGAGTAGTTCTGGATGTTTCTGTATAAAATTCTCATCCTCCCATGTGGAATCTTCAGTGGATAAGTTCTTCCACTTGATGAGATACTCCGAAATTGATCGATTTCATAGCTGCTGAGTTCTTGTTTCTGTGATTGCTTCTGGTTCCAATATGATTTCTCCTTCCTCATCAAGTTCTGGCAATATTGATTGAACTAGGAGCTTGTCACCTATAACCTTCTTTAAACATGAAACATGGAAAATTGGGTGCACTCGGGAAGCTGCAGGAACCTCTAATTTGTATGTCATACTACCAATCTTTTGCAACGCCTTGTATGGACCATAATACTTTGGTGATAATTTATTATCCTTCTTAGCTTGCTTGAGACACATTTGTTTATATGGTTGCAGCCGTAGGAATACCCAGTCACCTACATCAAAACTTCTTTTGTTGCGATGTTGATCTGTCTGTTGTTTCATTCTATTCTGCGTCAACGTGAGGTTATCCTTTAAAAGTTGGAGAACTTGTTGTTGATGCTCGATGTGATGTTCCACTGCTTGAACCTTAGAATTTTCTCTTAAATATGATGTG